>KL289030.1:0-28057 GCA_000699545.1 Podiceps cristatus | reverse complement strand
GGTGGGCGGCTGTCACATGCGGTAGCATTTGCTCTGAACGTGAGCCAGCAACCAATTGCACCACCTCGCGCCTCTAGACATGAAGGAAGGAAGGAGCCACGCATGTATCTCCTTCAGAAATACCCCTTTGCGTGTGGAGGATGACACGCTGCAAACAGTCCCCTCGACTCCGGCAGGACTTCTGAAGTCTTGGAAACCACTTCTCACGACACAAGTGGCAGGATTGAGGATGCTGGGCTGGAAAGAAAAATAGAGTGACTTAAAAACTTGCTGGGTTGGGAATATCACATCAAACCTAGGGAGTTAGTTCCCTGCTATTTTTTTTTTTTTTTTTTATGAAGGGTATGCCAAACCTGTTTAATTTGGACTTTTCATTTAATGTGGTTTAGCTGAATCAAAAAATAGGAAGAATGAATTTCTGAATGTTTTTTCTTTGACTTTTTGCCTCTGCAGTGAATTCTCTTTGCACTTGTGAATGAAAGGTGGCTTTCAGATAGAGGCCACCAGCCCGTAACTTCTGCAAAAATGCTTCTACATGTGTGAACAGGAATATAGAATCTTTCTTGACAGTCAGAAAACTGGGACTTCTGGAGATGAGGTTGTATAAAGACATGCTATTGGTATGTCCTTAGCTTTGGGTCAAGTAGAGTAGGAAGATGGTGTGGTTTAAAAAGAGATAGACAACCCAGAGGAATTTGAAATTTGAGAGTTTATTATGGTTCATTCTACAGGCAGAGGGAACTGGAACAGTTGGGTTTTAAGTTGGCATGTTTTTTTCCCTTTTCTTTGCTTTTACATTCTTAGTTTAGTTTGCTTCGAAGTTTGCCTCCCTCATGGTTTTTTTTTTTCTCTTTTTCTAGTTATTTCTTTTCAAGTATTTGTTATGTACTCCAAACTGGTGCGAATGATTATGCAATTTTGTAGATGCTTTCTTCATTAATAAAACATTTGTTGTTTCTTTGGGTTTTTTATTGGATGTTTTTGAGGCGAAGGGAATAAAGTGAACTAATGCATCTGAAACACCATTCCCAGTTTCCCCAGCTCCTAAGGCAAGGATAGAGTGATTTCTTGTTACATTGTGCACAAGTAGGAGTCTCCCTGAATAGGTTCTGATTACACCTCTCCTTTTGAGATGGCTTGTCAGTAACTCAATGGACAATGAGCCAATTGTTTTAAGAAAAGACAACATTTTAGGGGAAAAAAAAAGGCGCCATTTTGAAGCATTACTGCTTTCCTGGCTTAGCTAATGTTTTCAGTCTTCGTTTTAAAAGTCCTTACTCTGGTCTTGGAGGGATCGGTATTTTTATCTGCAGTACTCTGAAGTGACCTGGGGTTGGTATACTGGCTGGTTTTTTCAGTGTCAACCAGCGGCCAAGTGGCTTTGTCCGCTACAACCATCTGACAAGGGGATGTCCCCTGCCCTGAACAGGCCACACTCCAGAAAGACAGCTCATAGAGTTTCAGTGCTTTTCTCCCACTGTCCTCCCGGAATTGCCTTTCTTGAAGAGCAGTTTTGGTAGAGAAATGGCAAAGAGGAGGGATACTGAGTCCCTCTGGGTTCGTGTCCCAAGCACAGAGAGCAGAGCTGTGGAGCTGCTGCCCATGGCTTGTCTCGGTTGGCATCCTGGGTCCTGCTCGGAGTGGTTAGAGCCATTTCAGACCCAAGTGACGAGAGAAGATCCGGAAGACTGAATCCTGTAGCTCATTTGACTATGGAGAAGCAAAAGCAGCTACTCGGATATCCGTATAAACCAGAGGTTATCTTCACAGGGATTTCTTCTCCTTTCACATTTCCTTGAGCTGTATTGCAAGAGCCATCAGGACCCACCTATCTACAATGCATCTCTCTCGCTTACATAGTGTCTTGGACCTCACAGCCTGTATGTCCAGAGGAACAGGATGGGGGCTGTTAAAATACTTATTTTGGGAGACTGAGTGTCTTGACCAGGAGGTCTGTGACAGAGAATGGCATTGAACTTGGCTTCTCCAGATCCTCACATCTCCGCCACCACCTTTTCTCCTACCTATGGGAGAGCTGGAGGAGTAAAGCAAGTGCGATTGGTGTCTGTGTGAAGTGGGAGCTTGTAATAATAAAAGTCTTAACATCTTGCTCCTGTGAGCTGACAATATTTAATACAGTGCATGTCTGCATCTATCCTGTGTTTCTGGCTGACTTCAGAAACCCAAGCCTTCACAAAGCATAAGACTAATTTAAAATGAAACATTAAATAAAGGCAGTTTGGGAGTACTGTTTTTCTGGTATTTGATTTCTTTGGTGGGTTTTCTTGTTTGGTTGTGGTTTTTTTTGGTTTTCTTTTTTAATGCTTTTGCTTGAGAGACATGAGAACTAGATAGTATAGGGTTTTTTATTATTATTATTTTTCCTGAGAAAAATAGAAGCTGAGATTCTCCCCTAATTATGGAGCTTCAGAATCTGTGACACCAAAGATCACCAGAATGACAATATGTTCCTGAGATTTGGCAGTGATTCAGAACAAGAAAAAACATGTGCTGAGGAGTCAGTTTGCTTGGTATGATATCATAGGCCTGTAATGGAGCTGTTACCCACGCCCCTTTTCCTCTTTTAACAGTATAATTAAACAGTTAACACGTTTCAGAATTAATGGAATAATTAATGTAATTAAGCAGGGCTTCTTTCACAAGCAAAGAGCACGGAAAACCAGCACTGCTGTTTCTCTGGCATCAGAAGCATCCCTTTATTTTCACTTGCATCTTTCACCTGTTTACGTGAAGGTAAAGGGCAGGGCAAAGTTTCCAAAATTGCTCAAACTGCCCATTTTCAAAAGCAGTACCCCATCAGCATGTGTCTAACTGGGAAATCAGTGAGCTTTGGACTTCGCGGATGGGGAAAATAATGCTTAGGCCATTTTGAAAATGCTACCCCTTATCTGCCTAGTTTTTATTCTGCTAATCCAATGTGTTCATTTGAACAGACCTCTCCCTCGGACGAGGCAAGCAAGAAGCAGCTTTTAATGCCCCACCGCCCGTCGGTGGACCACTCGGATGAACCCTTTCAGAGGCAGAGGGCAGTGAGCGCTGTCAGCATCATCACCAGTGCCCTGGAAGGTAAGGCACCTCTTTAGTTCCCCAGCTCAAAGCCCTATGCGTGTTGACTGGGAGGAACAAGTGACACAAAATACCCTAACACTGAACTCCTGCTGGTTTGCAAGAAGTCATTACAGATACTTGTTGCAATCCCCAAAATATAGCTGAAGCTGTAACAGAAGGCAATATAATCACTATCTTACCCATACGCTTCTAAAAATTCTAACAAAATGCTGGCCGTAGAATCAAAAAGTCAGATCTGGTAACATTTGGTGCTTCCATGGCATTTAATTTACAGAGGGCTAACCAAGGTGCAGGGTAGTGCAGCACCAGACTGTTTGGGTGACTGTGCATACATTTACATCTCGTCTCTCTGGAGCTGATGCAAAGCTTGACGTGCGCAGTCACCAGCTACGTGCAGAACTTCCAAGCTGTGGAGGAGGAAAGTCTCCTCCTTGCAGAGCAGCTAGTGGGACAGGCAGTTTGGTGGGTGTTTGAATCCCACTGTGAAATTTAAGGATGCTCAAAGAACCCATTTGTCCATGCAAATATTTCTCAGTGAATTTTTCAGTTGCTCATTAAGCTTCTCATTAGGTGCAGGAGGATATCCCTTCCCTGTCTTTCCACACACAGGAACTTTGCATTTCCTTTGCACAAATTTATTGATAGTAAGACAGCAACTCATAGGAAGGCACCACGTTTCTAAGCCCTACATGCAGCGTGGAAGGGCTTCTTACAGTTCCTGTGTCTCCTACATTGTAAATGGAGACAAGATAGGAGGTAGCAACTAAGAGTATAGAAAAATGTCTGTCAAAAACACAGTGTGGAGCAAGGAAAATTTCGGATTCTCCTGCAGCCTTATTCTGTGTGTTACTCATGAATAGGAAGGCAAGGCAAGACGGAGGGATTTACCTGGGAGAAGCCTTACAGAAAGGGACCGGACCTTGCTCTTTGGAGGCAGCCCAGCGTGTAACCACAAAACTCTTCTTCTTCCCCAGCTTTTTACCATCATCTGTGGTTATATTCGACACTGTTGTGGCCAGAACAGATATATACATGTTTAAATAAAGAGTTGTATTCCAGTGAGGTGATTATACTCCATGTATTCCAGTGTTTAGTGTAGTCTGCAAAGGTTTTACTTGCTTTCTGTGGAGTTTTTAGCAATTAGTTTTGTGATTGATTTGATTCTTTGTAATGTGTTAAGCGTGCCTAAAAGGCCTGAGCTGGACTTCTGCTTATTTATTTAATGGTGTTTTCTATTACTTTTTACCACAGAAACGGAGACCATAAAGTCTAGGGTAACTCAGAGGATGTACATTTTTAGCCTCATATAGAAGAAAACAGCTTCAGTCCTTATCAAAGGTTTTCTAAATCCCAGACTTTGATTAGTCATTGAAGTTGAATACTTGTTAACGACAAGAGGAATATGAAATCAGAATAAAATGTATCACAGGCTTTAACTATAATAATAGCTGTATGATTTGTGCTAGACTGTGTGAAACAACCAAACCAGAAATCCTTTCCCCTTTAGTTGCCTGGTTTCTGGCCTCAGCTCTTGGGTAGTCATCACCTGCATGTTTTTCCCAGACGTTGCAGACAAAGAAGGACCTAAGTGTTTTTCATTTAAAAATAAGAGGAAAAATACCTCCAACACAAACTGACTGTTTTTCTGCCTTTTTTTTTTTTTTTTTAATCAATAACAACTAGTAGATGTCTTTCAAAAACCATTAGATCTGTTGTGATTTCCAAAGGTCACTCATGGTGGGGAAAGGATGTGGGTTCTTGACTGATTTAAACCATTTTAATGCCACATGACTGGCAAAGAGGACAGTCACACCTTCCCCCTCCCCTTGCCGTGTTCCCGCAGTTTGATTAGACTGTACAAGCAATTGATTTTCAGCTGGATCAGCAAGGAGAACCAGTTCACCCAGAAGGTCCAGGAGCACAAAAGCTGGCAAAAGGACAGAGAAATAGTGTGGGTGAGGCTGAGAGGGATGAAACTACCCCTTTTAGCAGCAACCTGCACTTCAAGGGGCTTGTGTCAAGTGTGGAGCCTCAGGGAAGTCACACATCTGATGAGTGTCCATCATGAAGGTCTCAAAATTAGTAACAGTGGAATAAGCAAGGTTGGTTAGAAGTGATTATGAGGAATATGGATATAGACAAATGTGTTCTTCTAGATTTACCTGGAAAATTAGGAAGTGACTGCCCCAGAGTCTTTATTACTTGGAGGTGGGTTTCAAAAAAAAAATGTAAAATTAGGATTTTGCATTGCAATTTTGGTTCTCACATCATTTTAGGCACTCACCTGTAAACCCTCTGTTTAGAGGCTGGAAAGACATAGTTATTTCTTGGGAGCAAGTTTCCCAGAGATGCCGGAGCAGTGTAGATGTTTGTGCAAAACCTATGCATGGACGATATCATCCGATATTTTGAAAGCTTGATAGAAGACACTTAATACTGCAGTTCTGTTGTCCAATGAAGGAAAACACACAGAAAATGCATCCTGGCTTGAGAGAGGAGGCTGTTTATAAACTGATTGAAATAACAGCCTTGGCTGAAGTTTTCCTGTTATCAGTGCAGGTTCTAATTATATAGACCAAAACCCTTATGCAGCATTCCATGCCCATAAGGGAATCAAAAAAGGAAAGCATTAAGCAATTCCACTAATCACCATCAGCTATTAACTGTCTTTTTTGGCTTTTCTTTTTCACCGTTTAACACAAATTATACGGATGAAGTTATTTTACTGCTTTTGTGCTCTAATAAAATGAACATATAAAAGTTGTATTATAGGTAATGTTTTAAAAGCACCTTTAAAAAGCACACTGGAGCTTTAGCACCATTTTCAAACTGACTTATGCACTCCCCTGATTGTGTATGTGGGCCTTTCAGAAGAAAGCAGATGCTTAATGCATTTTTGGATTACACATCAAGAACAGAAACCCTGTTGATAACCAGTGATACTCGGGCTCTCAAGCGCTTAAATCAGTTCTAAATATTGAATTTAAGCTCTTTCATCTCTTAACGTCTTTAAAAGGTATTACTTAAGATACTTCTAAAATGGGACCTGGGAATGAAAAAAAATATTCCAATCTAAGTTAAATGAAGATAGTGTATTCTTAACATTTGAGTTTTCCAAAATGGAAAACGGAGGAAAAGTCTGAGCCTATGTATAATATTAAGGCTTTACGTGTTTAGTGTGATTCTCCCTTTTTGCTTGTGATACTTTTAAAAGGTTATTACTTTTAGAATAGGTCACTGCCTGCTAAGTGCAGGTCAACTGGCAAAAACCCCAAAGTGCGTAATTTGCCAGCCTGTTAGAACAGAAATATTTTTATCCTAATAAAAAAGTTTGGGGTAATTCAGGGGCCTTCCTCTATGTTATGAGTCATTTTAAGTGTTCTCTTGTCATATAACTCAGTGTGAATTGACTGTTACTTTACTGCTTGTGACTTAGAGCTTGAGGAATCACAGCAGAAATGTCCTCCCTGCTGGAACCACTTTGCTGTTAAATTTCTCATTTGGGATTGCTGCCCGCTTTGGCTTTTAATCAAGAAATTTGTCAAGTTCGTGGTAATGGACCCATTTACTGACCTCACCATCACCCTTTGCATTGTGCTGAACACGCTCTTCATGGCCTTGGAGCATTATAAGATGACGAAGGAGTTTGACCACATGCTTTACATAGGCAATTTGGTAAGTGAACATGAACTTGAAGTGCTACCTGAGGACGGTATTTCCTGCTTTTTAAAGTTTTGACTGCGGCTTGGGAAGACCCTGTTTTGCTGTGCTGCCAGCAACACTTTACCTATGACATATCAAGCAAGTCACCCTCTTTCTGGGGGTGAAGAGGAATAAGTGAAGGACAAGGGTCTATTTTTATTGAACTAACTTATTCTGATGTTCTTAGTAGCCATTAACGCCATGTTTCTGGCCTGTTCCCAGTAGGTTTCTAGTTTGTATCAGTTTAAAAAAAAGAGATAAGATAAAGATTAATGAGGTTTATTTGGGATTTGATTTAAAGCAGTGATAAGGCATCAGTTCTTGGTGACTAATAGTGACTTTTAAGTTAAAAAAAACAAACCTACAAAAGAAAACAAGGCAAGATCTTGGAGGGAAACAGAGCTGTGTTTGGCCATACTTGGATAAGTATGTGGGAAGGTGCCTATGGCACATTTGCTGTATGTCCCTCTATCATAGAATCATACAAAAGGTCTGGGTTGGAAGGGACCCCAAGGATCACAGAGTTCCACCCCCCCTGCCACAGGCAGGGACACCAACCTCCAGGCCTGGACCTACACAAGGTTGCCCAGGGCCCCGTCCAACCTGGCCTTGAACACCTCCAGGCATGGGGCATCCACCACCTCTCTGGGCAGCCTGTTCCAGCCCCTCACCACTCTCTCCGTAAAAAACTCCCCCCTAATACCTAATTTAAACCTTCCCTCCTTCAGCTTCAATCCATTCCCCCTTGTCCTGCCATTTTCTACCCTTTTAAAATGTCCTGCTGTGCCTCTGTGCCTTGTCCAGCTGCGCGTGCTGGGACCCATGCAAACCCCAGGGCAGAGGGGACACGGAGCAAAGCATTGCTGATGCTTTGAGGGGAAACTCTTAATGTGCAAGCTGGAGCAGCCAGAGAGAGAGCTGCAAAGTAAGCAGAGACTGCACTTCTCCGAAGAAAAAGCAAAGTGACAGATCTACAACCAAGCTGCAGGGACAGCAGAAAAGCCTTTCCAGAGGCGATACGCTACAATTTGTTAACCCAGGGGGCCACTAAAATTCTGCAGTTACTAAAAAACGGAAGCTTTTTCTTTAATCGTTTTTCTCTGTGTTTGTGTTTAAAAGTTACTGTGTTTTACTGCTTTAAAATTTAATGTTTAAAATGCTTTTAATTTTAGAATAGTCTGTATTGGAAAAGGCACATGCTGTCTAGCTATGGCATGGTGCAATTGCCCCTAAAATCTAGTGGTTGAAGCAGAGATACCCTGTAGGACACCATAAGTAAGTCTAGAGTACCCTGCAATGTAGATGCTGCTAAGATTGAATTTGAGAAGCTCATAATGGAGAGGAGAAAAGCCCTTCATTTCTATAAAACTGAAGGCTACAGTATCACAAAGAGAGATTCACCTTGCCTAACTTTAGGCATTTACAGTGTAGGAGTCTCTGTCGGTTGCCTTTGTCTCCTTTTAAAGTCGATGGAGAATAATGGACAATTTTAAGGCAGAATTAATGTGATGTTTTAAAGACATTTACTTTTGGATAAGGTAAACTATGTCCTGGAGGCCTGTGACTGTAGTGACCATTGACTATAGTGGGTGTATGCAGAGACACTACAGATGTGATGTCTGCCTTTAGTGAGAAGCATCCTACGCTGTCCCGTTTAGGTGGGCAGTAGCAACAATCAGACTTCGTATCAGTCCTAGAACAGGTGGTGCATGATGTATGGATTTTTTACTTTACCCTGGTCCTTGTTATTTTCAACTCTGGGCCTCCTTGGGCAGGTTGAGGTTCTTCTCCTAGGCTGTAGGACCAGTCTCCAGTTTTTCAGCTGCTGTGTCTTGGCAAATCTCCCTCTGTTGTGCTAAACAAAAATCTGTTTGAGACTCTTGTTTCAAACCCATGTTCTTGCCCTCTGCAGCAAGCAGTAAAGGGTAGCTCAGAAAGTCATCTCACAGGTCTGCATCCAGCTCCATTTGCAGCCTGCCTTCCTTGTTGTTGCTCAACTATCTGTGGCCTTCTAAGATGACTTAAAAAAACCTGCTTTGGACCCAGTATCCATCAGAGCAGGTGGCAATGCTGCCATTTCCCTCTCTGGCACTTGGGATAGTAAATGCGTCTGCTCCTTGCTCTGCCTTTGACAGATCAGCTTCTCCCTTTGCAGACCACAGGCAGTGAAACTTTAGCCCCTGGCATCCCTCCTGCAGACCTGCCGGGGCAGGTGCCAGCAAGGAAATAGAGACAGTGAGCTGGGGGCAGGGGAACTGCAAAGCAAATTTTGCAAAATTTAGGAATAGAGAAAAAAAATCTCACTGCAAGTTTGTCAGCTCTTCCTAGAGCTATTTGTCCTCTTTGTGCTGAAGGATAAAATAAGCAAAACAGCCTGCTAGTATCTTTTATAGGAGGCTGATGGCACGGGGCTCCCCTTTCTCTGAGATCTCAGAACAGGTCTGTGAGAGGCCAGATGTCCTAGCTCGCCCTCGCCAGCTTTACTAAACCCCTGCACAACTGATTGATTGTGAGTAGAGCAGGTCAGAGGAAGGTAATTCCATTTTGGGGAGGATTTTGCAAAGTCATTTGTAATGCAAATTGACATTTTTTTTTGCAATCCCCAGTGAAAGGGAAGGGAGTCCTGGCTCCAGGGCAGGCTGCCAGGGGACAGCATCTCCTAAGCCGCAGACTGCCAGACCCCTCCTCTGCCCCCACGCTGGCTGGCTGGCGTCTTCCCATTGCATCTCACCCTCTTTGAGTGATTATACTAACATCAAACGGGAGGAAATATTAAAAAGGGCAGATCTTTGGTGGCATTTTTTTTCCTCAAAACAAATGTTTCTGAGAGAAATGAGAGAATGAAAGTGGAATCCGGATTCACTTTTTCCGAGAGCAATTCCTTGTCTGCTGACAGTCATTGGTGATCTCCCACTCTGATTGTCCATCTACTTCATGCGGGATCTGCTGCCTTCAGGATCTGTTCATCACTCACAGGAATCAACATTTTCAAATGTGATCAGAAGGCCAGCCAAGCACATGTACATCTTTACAGGGTTCATCTGCCTGTGCAGTGCTGCCACTTAAAAAAGAGGTAGATAGAGCAAAATTCTCCCAATTTCTGTTTTCCTTTAGGAACGGAGGTACCATTCTGTGATATTAAAGCCTAAATGGCTGAAACGACAGATAAAATAATTTTTTAAAGACAAAGTCCTCCAAAACAGCAGTGTCATATTTATCACCAGTGGGATGTTAAGTTCCTTGTTTTCTTTCCAGCCTTTATCATATTAAGTATCCAGCCTCTTCTACAAGCGCAGTCGCCGCATACCAGGTGCCGGCGATTTGACAACTGCCGTTTGAAATTCGTGGCTGGTACACGTACAGGATTCCTGATGCCTTTAGGAAGGCTCAGACATTTTGCTGTCTTACCGTGTCATTTCCTTCTCAGAAGGCTATTGATTAAAATGATTCGGGCGAAGAAAGTGATCCTCCTGAGTCATTTCTCAGCAAGATGGTTGCATAATGTACGCAGCGTGGTATCGTGGGTTTTAAGGTAGTCCCCTGGATACAATTTCACAGACATCCAGATTTGTCTTGTTCTCTGTCCTGAGGGAAATTGGAACATTCTGGAGGGAATCTTTGGTATCTCTGACCCTCGTGACTCAGAAATTGTTGGCTAGTTAGAAATGTGAGACAGGTCATTCTGTTGGGTTCTTGGTATGAGATGATGATGATGGGATGTTGTTGCATCCCAAGGTATTGTTGCAGTCCAAGGTATTATTTTCCTGATGAGAAAGAGAAGGTATTTTACATAAGGAATTGCATAAAATGGCTGCTTGGAAGAATTAATTCCTGAAGCATGACAGAGTAAAGCCAAGCATTCCTCAAATGCAGGCTATGATCATTTATTTTTATTCCTTAATTTCATGCTTATATAATCTTAACTTTTCCCTTCCACATCTTAATGGGTTTCTCATCTCTGCTGCTCAGAATTGATCAGTTTTGCTGGGATAATGCTGCAAATATTCAGCTTATTGGAAGGAAAATATTTCTCCTTGACTGTATGTTACTGATATGTGAGCTCTGGATTCCCCCCTCTTCTTTGACCAGCACAGTGCATTAAGGTTGTTTGTTTCACGGAAAACCATGTGCTTTAATATATATGCACAACAGAGGATTTCTCAGAAACATGAAGCTCTGTGCAGCTTGTACTGGGGCTTGGAATGAAAATAAAAAAGTATATGAAGAACCTGATGCCCACATTTTGTCATTTTAAGTTGACCGTAGCCTTGTGTTGTGCATTTTAACTGTTACTTAAGGAGGGCATATGAAAGGACAAGATATTATTCTCTGAGGTACTTTGCAGGAATGTGTTTAAAACTGCATTTGCTGTCAGCAGCCTTCCCTTCCCCTCTCCCTCTGCCTCATAGGCAATATTTATATGTTGTTTTAAAGAAAAATGTTCCAATTAGAAGTTCCACCATATGACATTTGAACTGGGTCATAAATAAGGAATGTGTTCCCAAGATGTTGTGAAAAGAAACTTGTGGTGACTATTTATAAAAAAAGGCTAGTACTCAAATTAGAGTTTCTAATCACCTTCTCTGCCAGCAATAACCTCAGAGTGACTGGAGGCTTGTGTTGCCCTGGTATGAATAATAATAACAAAATAAAAAGGGATAATACAGCAGGTACTCTACAACCCAAATACCCCTTTAACACTCCCACTCCATTCAGTTGGGTTTCTCCACGGCAATGAATAAATTTAACTTTTATAAAAGTCACCTTTACACTTTCTTTCTTACCATTGGGATTATTCAGATGAGGGAAGGAGGTGGAAATCTATGTTTCAATCCAGAGCTTGAACTCAGATGTCATTGTAAATTTACAGCAATATCAAATATTATTGTGAAAGGACTAGACAAAGTTGTTATAGTGATAAAGAATCAGCCATGAAAAGTAAAGTGTTTGTAAAATGTTTTTGGCTTTTTGCTGTGTGCACCTGTATCGGTGGAAAGTCTGCAAGGAAGGAGGTGTGCTTAAAAGGTTACTTTGACTTCATATTTTCTTTCTGCAGGTCTTCACTGGGATTTTTACAGCAGAAATGATCTTCAAAGTAATTGCCCTTGACCCCTACTACTATTTTCAGCAGGGCTGGAATATTTTTGACAGCATAATTGTTATTCTAAGCCTGATGGAACTGGGTTTGTCCAGCATGGGAAACCTGTCTGTTTTACGCTCCTTTCGCCTGGTAATGGTCTTATTCTGTCCTTACACCTCTTTATTATTATATATAAACTCTGACATGAATGCAACATATTTTCTTAAAAATGCATCTGCCAATAAAGACTTTAATTGCTGTAAACCGGTGAACAGTATGTGACACTAATTATAGGCTGTGGGATAAATGGAATTGTTCCAGATTTACATCAGGGTAAATGAGAACATAATTTGATTCCGTCTAGCTATGCCAGGTACTTGTAGCACACTTAAAATATTTGAGTTCCAATTTGTAATAAAAATCTGCCATTTTATACCTGTACACCTGTTTTAGCATAGTCAGCAGATAATAGCCCAAGAAATGCAAGAGCCGGTAACTTCTTGGTTTAGAAGTTGTTATTCCTAAATTATGTTATAAACATGCCACCGTTCTTTTAAATGTTGTCAAAAGAAAATGTCTTTGAATTATTCACGGAGAGATTTTTTTTTCCTAGAACTAATCAGCATAACATAGCATCTGTCTTTCACAGGAACTCCTTAGCTGTCAGCTCCTTTGTTATGCCCAGGATAGTGGTATTCTATTAATGAGAGACTGTCGACATATTGGAACAGAAAAGTAGTTTCCTTGCCAGCCTGACATTTGTGTTGCACTTCATGTACCAGGATGTCCATGCTAATCATTCTGGCCATGATATGGCTTCACAATTTGGAAAGACCAGGAAAATAAGCCCTTATGGTTACGTTAGCATAGTCAGCAGATAGGGGTTTTTGTTGGTTTTTTTGTTTTTTGGGGTTTTTTTTTTTTGTTTTTTTGTTTTTTTTTTTTTTAATTAGTTGGGGTTTTTTTTCCCCCTAAATCCTCTGTGCTGCTCAAAAAATGAAAATTTTTCACCACTGCTGCTAGGTCCTTAGAGTTTCCTGTCAGTTTTTGAGCAATCTCGCTTCAATAGGGCTGAAATTAAACCTTCAGTTGAAAACGCAGCACAAGGGCTAGGAACCATTTACATCCTTAAAATAGGTCTTAAGTGGAACGTGGGTTGTGCATAGACTGCGTGATCCTCAGCACAGAGGTGATTTTCACCCTGGGAGCTAACAGCTAATAGCATCTGGCTGAGGCTTGCTCTGAAACACAGAGGAATTACTTCTCTCTTTGTGGGATCAGACCCTAAACCCCTTCCCCAGGTGCCCGCTGGGCTGTTTAATTTGGGGAGGAAAAGCAACGTAAAAGAAAATATTAAGACCTGAGATTTCCTCCTTCCATCCTCTCCCCACCATGATATTGGAAGAGTGAGCCTCTAAAAGCACGTCTATCTAACAAGGCAGAACATAGCTCTGGAAAACTTATTTCTCATCCAAGAAGCCCTACTGATATTTTATTAATAGATGTAGTGAGGTTAACAGGAAGTATAGATAAAATCACCTTGTACCGCACACACTGTGGCATTTAACGTCTTTCACATTTTACCCACTTTAATAATTCATCGTCTGAAATGTCTGTTGCTTCTGTGAACTGACACTGTTGTTTATGTTTTGTTCACAGCTGCGAGTCTTCAAATTGGCAAAGTCCTGGCCGACCTTAAATACGCTCATTAAAATTATTGGTAATTCAGTGGGTGCCCTCGGTAACCTCACTCTTGTGCTGGCAATCATCGTCTTCATTTTTGCTGTGGTAGGAATGCAGCTTTTTGGGAAAAGCTACATGGACAATGTGAGGAAGATAAGCACGACCGGCAATCTGCCACGGTGGCATATGAACGATTTCTTCCACTCATTCCTCATCATCTTCCGAATTTTGTGTGGGGAGTGGATCGAGACCATGTGGGACTGCATGGAAGTAGCTGGGCAGCCACTGTGCCTTCTCGTCTTCTTGTTGGTCATGGTGATTGGAAACCTGGTGGTGAGTTCTCAATATGTTGTTGTGTTGGTTTTTTTTTTTTTTTCTTTTCTCTCTTTCCTGGCAGATGTGTGCAAATGTACCATTTTTTTTTTATCCAGAAATTGTAAATCTCACATTGTTCCGTGGCTTTAATTTGATGAACCAAGTTGTCACGCAGAGAAACTAGTCCGTATCCCAAATAAAAAATTGCTGGCATTGCATTACTAATTAGGAATGAAAGCGTACTGGTTTTTGCAGAACAGATAATGTTTTACTAGAAGAAAAGGGGCTAGTTTTAATGATTTTATTTCCTAAGCCATACATGGGGCTGAAGGGATTCCAGTTCTCTTTTCTATACAGGAGTGAATACCACTTCAGCTGCCGCTGTATCAGGAGATATTTTTATTTCCCTTCATTTTTGGTCCAGAGCACGTGAACCTTACCGCTATCACGGTGTCTTTGAGCGGAGTTTCGAACGTCTTTAGCCTGCATGTTCTAGGAAGCTGCAGGTTGTGTTTACAGTAATGTCATTTGCTCGCTTGCTTTTTTAATAGACTATCCCATAAGCGTGGCTTACATAAGCTCTGAACCTATTAAGACTGAATTGTATTTCCCTGTTGACATCTTACGGAGCGCTTTGCTGGCTTGCAGTCATTGTGGAAATGTTTCGCCTGTTCAGCTTGCGGAGCAGCTTTGACATTGTGGCTCTAATGGGCTTACTGTTTATGTAGCGAGTTGTTTAATAGTAGATGCTGCTATAAAAAATGTTAGAGTTTGCTACCGATTGCTTTTAGTGATGGTTTTGCTTTTAAGTACTCAATGGTTTGGTTCTCAGTGCTGGGATAGAAAAGTTCTTGAAAGAGTTTGTAGAAAAAAGAGAGCGCATTTTTTTGCTTAAATTAATTTGGATTTTAACAGTTTTGCACTGAAAATGTTGATTGCAAGAGCAAATTATATTTTATAGGGTTTTTAAATAAAAATCAAAAGATTAAACTATGACTACTCAGAAAGTGGCAGATTACTTATGGGGTTTTTCCCTAACTTTCCATTTCTATAGATTTTTCTTGGATCTAAATGTGATTAGAGGAGCTGGGGCAAATTATTACTTTCTGCATATCTTGTTGGGGAGTTTAGCGTGAGATCCAGAAAGCTAATCTCCCCCTGCCATTAAGCAATGGATTCTGTGTATGATAATGAAACTTGAAAATAATATGTGGCAAATTCTGAGGAAAATGTTAACATTTGAAATATTCATGGCTTATTGGAAGATGTGAATTTGCAACATCTGATACCCTTCGATATTAACACTCATCAGTGTGAGTAAGTTCTGTTAAATATAAAATCTGATTCAGCAGAGATTGTACTAACATTATCTACATATATTTAACCTTCAGTGCTCAAAAAAAAGACTGTCCCAGATGTAAACCCAGGTATTGAAAACTTCTGTCACCCTGGATAAACTAAAGTTACTGTTCGGCTGAAAGCAAAAATGCTAGCTTTATCCTTTCCAGCCAAGGGTTCTGTAAGCATGTGGCAATGACTGGTAACTAGGGATGATTATAGTCTGTAGATTAAAAAAAAAAAAAAAAAAAAAGATCCATAGGTGTGAAAAGAACAACAGATTCTGAATCATGAGACTCATCCAGTGTCAATTGTGTTACACGGAAATTTCATGATGTTGATTAGCAGGTAGAGAGAAGGTCCTCTTCTTCCTCTGGCATCAGCAAAATTCTTGCTCCTCCAGTGAGAGTGGAGTGAATTCGCAAACTCACTTATTTGCTGAACATCCGCAAAAACTCCGGTACCTGAAAAGCACCATGAACCCTTCAAAACAAGAACACTCAAGCACTAAAATCTTTTAGCTGTAGCTCTGCTGCAATTCATGCCAGTGGAGTTTCTCCTTTAACTTGCTGAGATCCTCGTTCTTCCTCTGCATTTCAAGAGTCAGTTCTGTTAAGAAAAACATCATCCTGAGGTTGTATCTCGTTTGCACACTGAACGCTGTCTTAGTCTCTGAAGGCGTGGAAGAAATCTTGTATCGTTTTTCCCTATGTAGCAGACCTGCATACGTATCTAGAGTAAATACTTTCATCGGTCACGTATGCCAGTATGTATGGTAGTGTCTGCGGTCCTTGCCTGACTGCATGGCTATGCGTTACGGAGCAGACTTGCCTTTAATTACTATAAAACAATGGCTGCAGACTGGTGTTGAAAGAGTTACAACCCCTGCGATTCTGTGATGTGTTCAGTGATTCACTTTGCAGGTCTTACTGAGCCACACTAGTCTAAATTCAAAGGAATGGTGGAGGAAAAAAAAAAACAACAAAACAACAACAGCAAGGAAACTTAATAAATGCTCTGGGCAACTTCATGTTATAGAGCAGTCCAACTGTTGAAAGGAATTTTAGTAAATCTTAAATCTTTGGTTTGCATTCATATACCCTGAAAATGTCTTGGACCAGTGCAGTACCACATAAAACTATGTTTACTGCTGGTCAGCTGATATTCGAGTCATCTTCAAAGAACTAAACTTTACAGTGTGGTTGGAAAATTATTTGCTGTGTAGCTGCCTTTTGCATGGTAAGACTGTGCTACTATTGTCAGAAGGCATTTTTAGAGTCATTGAAGCCGCTTTGGAAAGTAAAGCCAAACCGGAGAGATAATAAAATAGTTTCTTCCTCATTTGTAAAAAAAGAGCTTCTGAAATTGCTAACTGAATAATTATGCTTAAGTTTTATAAAGGACTTAACATATTTCCTACGTACATTTGTGTTACTGAGGTTAATAAGGAAAATCACTGAGACAGGAATTATTAAGAAGATGTAGGGGAATTTGGGTAGCGAGGCAGTCCCCAGTGCCCCCTACTCTGCCGGGTCAGCCGATGCAAGAGTCGAGCGTGACACCAGCCACTTCTCAGGAGACGTAATGGGCGCTTAACAATGTCCATGAATAAAACTGACACTTCAGTCACAGAAGGAACAACCTTCCAACCTCATTGTGTGCATGACATACGCTGGCCAAGCCACCCTTTTATTCTTCTCCCAGCCACCAGACGAAGCCTGTTTTCCACCAGCTTTTCCTGGAGTGCCACCAAGTGAAGGGCAGAAATGCCCTCACTGACGCTGCTCCTGCTCCGATTCGGCTTTGTATGACACAGGCGGCACCCAAGAAGCACCAGTTGGCCTTAACCCAAGCTAACAGCCGCAGTGCATTAACTCCCCCTCAGGGCAGAGTTTCTGGACTGCCGTTGTCTCACCTCTGCCTGATTTACATACATCCCCTAGTACTTCCACAGCACAGCCACCACCGTTGCCCAATGCACAAGCTGGTAATTCACGGCAGCGCTTCCATGATGGATTTCGTCTTCCTGGGGTCACAAGCATGCTAAGATGTAGTGTCTGTAACCAGGGAAGTGACATCTTCAGAATTTTCCTGAAAGGTGAAATATAAGGCTGGAAGTGCTCTTTTAGGATCAGTCCTAGGCAATTTTTTGTCTACTGTCCATGAATATGCTATTCACTTAGAAAATTATGAATGACATTTTCTGAGAACACAAAGGTAGAAAGCATCACCAGTTTCCAGGGTATTAGGCTATCCTGTAGGAAGAATTGCATAACCATTATCATTGAATTAATGTGTGATTCATGGAATTATGAAATACAAAGCGTAAGGTCAAGCAGTCAGCCCTATTTAAGAATTTATGTTATGATCAAATAGCTTACCAACAGAAAATGTTTGAGGGGATAGTAAAAGTATATGTATCCGTCACTGTGGACATCTGCATCCGAGATAATTGGATGGAGATGCCTTTGTAGTCAGGTCTGGTTAATGGAGACTGTGAAGTCATAAAATACCTTAGCCAAAAAGACATCTAAAATACATCAGGTTAAGTAGACCCTAAAAATACATGTTTCAGTCCCTGAAGTCTTGGGAGGCAATCTCAGCTGTAGATATTCACATGTAGAGTGTACCAATGCATTGCGCTTGTTAAAAAGGTAATACATACCAGGAACTCTCATACATATCAGGAAAGGTAATTACAGAAGAGGAAGGAGAGCATCAGTGCTGTTGCATAGCAATCTGCAATATTGGGTATGCAATATACTCCATTAATGATGGATGCTCAAGAAAGATGAAGTACTACTGGGAAAAGCACAGTATGGGAATATTTAGTTGATGAGGGGAATGCAGAGCTAGGCACGGGAGGAGAACTGTTTAAGTGACAAGGTACTGCTCATCCCAAAACCAAGGACTATGAATCACTGTAGGGACCTTTAGGCTGGGATTGGAAAGGAGGTTTCTGACTATCAGCACAGTGAGGTTGTTTATAGGAGGACTTTCCAGCAAGACCGACTAGCCCCAAACCAACTTCGTGTGAGATGTAGCTTGATTAGTTTCTGAAGTGAACAACCCATGTTAGCAGGGGGCTTGGCTTGGTGACCCAAGAGGACCTTCTGTCTTCCTATGGTAATTTGGGTGCCTGGCAGCAGAGCTGCTCAGCACAGTTTGGATGAGATTTGAAGTGGCCTGCTTTGGTTAAACTCAGTGGCAACTTTTTTTCTGAAAAAGTCAGATACACCTGGAACCCATCCTTTTATTCTGCTTCCAGATCTCAGGAAGACTTAATGGATATTTCTTCTGTTTTAAAATGGCCCATGACTGTGACACACAGAAATCTGGAAATGTCACGTTCTTGGAAAAAAGAGGTTTGTCCTTCCCTATAAGTCAAGGACAGTTCCTTGAAGAGACGTTCTGGGAAAGTGCTGCTAAACCTCCATAAGGTTAAAATCTGTGGATTCTCAAACTAGTCAGATGCCAAGAAAATCTCATTAGGCCTCTTTCACTACCATTTTGATCTTTAGCAGCTGAAGTCTGTTGATAAAATGGCATATTAGCAGAGCTGTTCCGACAGGCATGTCTCTGCAGCAGGACAAGGAAAGAAATCAAGTTACAGGGAACATGAGTAATGCATAACTTCTTAGTATTTCCACTTCAACATGTTCTTCCACAAGTCTCCCTCCTTACCGCTAGAAAGTTGTCCTGAGCACCACCAGTGCAACCTGGATGGAAACAAATGTCCTAGAAGGAGGAGAAGGTGGAAAGGGATGAAAGGCCATTTAGCACAGATCCTGGCCTGACAGATGTGCAAAAGAGAAATTTGAGACGGAGAGGATTGTTTGGGTGGGGAAGAGAAGTGACGACAGGTATATGTGAAGCTTAGTCTATGAGAAGAAATTCACAGCAATATGGAGCGAGGTGATCTTTTCCATTTGTCCTCAATGACAGAAAATGTTCCTGGGCACATTTAATTTGTTAGTGCAGAAGTAGCCATAAAGTCCTGCCTCACTCAATACTGATACATCTCCATCACTCCAAATTTCTCAGTAGATCACAATTGGGCTTGAAAGAGGTTTATGTTAATGTGTCTCGTTTTGTCTTTGTTTAAATGAAATGGATATAGAGAACTATCACTGTCCCTTGTGGTAAAATCACAAGTAACAGCAAAATAGCTAGGCATCTAGCAGGTCTAGGTAAAAGTGGATTACAATTTTACATTTCAAGAGTTCAGACAGGCAAAACATATTATGATGATCAAAGAAGATCTTCAGATGAGACTTGTATTTCTGCCTGACATGATGGGACTGTCACTGAGGGAAGCTACATCAAGACTCTGACACTTTTAAAAGAAATGAAGCATTACACCAGAGGGGTTCAAGACCATGAAACTTTTTACAGCATGATAAAGCGTTGATTTACCCCAAAGGAACACAGCCTCATTCATTAAGATTTCTTGTGCCAATAAACAAATGAAAATGGAGCACTGATGACATATGGTAGCACTTTCCCAGCTTTCTCCTTATTTTCTTTTCAAATTATGTACAAATCTAGAACTAGCAGAGCCCTATTTTCACGGGTTTTACTGTCTATCCCTAGAGAAATGTACAACTCAAGTGTGGCAGTGAGACTTGCTGCCCTGAATCAAGTAATTATTTTTTCATTTATGACAAACATGTTCTTTTTCATGGAGGCCACTGAAGGCATCCACTCTGTGAATAAAGGTTAATTTCCTTGGAGGGAAATATAGTATTTGTATTGTATCTAATGATTAACATAAATGAACTGGAATTTTAAAATACTGTGTGCCTTCTAACTGCAAGTACTAGGTTAGATCTGCTTGCTGGAAATTAAAGCAAGTTTGGGGAGAAGGTATTACAAGCCCAAGTTACAACATCTTAGGTTTTTGTTTTTTAACTTTCAAACCAGAGTAGAGTTCTGCATCCTCAAGCTTTGTGTATATACTTCTACCACAAAGCAGGTACTCTCCTTGAAGCAAGGTTTGGCCCACTGATTCCGTTTCTTGCAAAATGGAAGGAAGAGGGAATAAAATGCAACTATATAAAGCTGGGGAAGAACAGTGTTGTGCAAGGAAATGTGCATCCGCAGGAGATTCAAAGAGAAGTTCAGGTCGTCCCAAGTTTTGCGTGTGCACTGCCTTCCCCTCTGCTCTCTCTGTAATCCCATGTTCATGTTCTGGATGCTGTTGTTTACCTTATCTGCTCTTTGAGCAGCTCCCAACATCCTGGAAATATGCATTTGTGTTTTGGTTACATCAGCTGAGAAGGCCACTAGACAAACAGGAGAAAATAGGCATGTCAGTAAGAGTCATTGTCAGGACACAGAAAATCAGCAAAGCGGAGCTCGCATGGGGCACCATGGAGGAGAGGGACTTGTCAGAAAGCTGCAGGAGCCATAATGAGAGCTGGAGGAATACTGGAGATGGGGGCTGGTGAGTTAGAGGGTCCGGAAGAAACCAGGGAGCCCAAGGGATCATTAACGAGAAGTGGAAGTGTCATTTGAGTCTGTCTCATCGACTTGGACACTTATATAAGGGAGGCGAATTTTCTTTCTCAAGTCACGTGCAGCTTTGCAGAAGAGCAGCCCAGAGCACATGAATAAGCACATTTGGGGTCACAAGCAAAACAGAGTCAAAACAACTGTCAGCATGTTACCATCCTTTCTGCTTCCACTGATGTACGCTTACGGCTGGCAGCAGGTATATTTAGTGTGATACTGGAGAATTCAAAGCTCAGAGTAAAGTAGCTAAACCCCAGCACATTTCCCAGCTTCTCCCTTCCTACTTTTCATGCCAGCTACCTGCACAGTCCATGTGTCCCAAAGCAGTTTTTGCTGTTTGTATTCCCCATTATCCATCCTTGCTTGAGCAGTGTCTGGGAAGCAGAGCACTCAGGTAGCTGATGCTTTTGAGCAAACATCTGATTATACCTACTTAAGTCTTAAGCATCCTCAAGAGTAATGAAAGGTGTACCAGAAATAGGTAGCATCATGTGATGAATCAAAAAGATAAATCCTGACACCAACCATCAATCAGTCCAGTTGCCTCTGATGACTCCTAGCAGAGATGGAAAGTTTACATCCACATATGGGTTACTTTAAACAAAAACCTTTTGCCTAAGACTCCAGGCTTTAAAACTTGTGTGATTTATCAGTGCCCGCATAAATAACTAGCATTTATTTTATTGAGTAGCTACATCCCACCCTCATGTGTAGGAACAGATGCTGGTGCTAAAAAGTCTGGGGAAATTAACCTCAGGCTATTTATGATGGACCATCAAATACTGCTGGGTTTACAAAAATGCCATTGCATGGGAGATTAAGAGTCCATTCAAAGCTGGGAGGTATAGGGCTACTTTGCCTGAGAGATGTGAGGGAAATGCACCCGAGAACAGGTGGGAGGAGAAACTGCTTTCAAAAGGTACTCCTAAAAATTAATCTGCTTCCTTCTGTCACTCCAGATTTATGAGTTTCTGTATCCTGCCACAGGCTCTGTTGTTTCGTCTGAAGAGTTGAATCTTGGCACTTGGTGACTAAATCTGAGCATGTATCTTGTATTAGAGGACAAGTGTGTTCAGTTCCTGTTTTCAAGGTCCTATATGGTGTCCATGTTGAATAGATACTAAAATCTCACAGTTCTTTCCCTGCAACATCCATCCACAGAAAGGTAGATCTTTTTAAATACAAGTAGCCAAAATCCTAATAAAAGTTGTCGTACAGAACAGGAGTGAGCTTTTGCTTCTGATGCAGCTCAAAGGAAGCTGAAAACAAAAACTGGACTAAGGCTCTTTTTTCATCTGTGAAATAAGGAATTCTCAAAAGCAAACCAGACTCATTGGTAGGCTGTGACAGATTTTGGCATTTGGTGCAGATTTTCATTGGTAGAATTATTAAGTATAGCTTCTTGATCTATAGATGAGTCACTGGGATATACCAGAGAGGTATAAAATCTGATGATAATACTAGTGCTCTTTCATAGGTATGTACGTGGGGAATATGAAACTATCTCCCCTTAACCTGCATGGGTGTGAGACAACTTAGAAATATGGAAGAAGAAGAATGCTAATACATTAGTTCAACCAACCTGCCCCTTGGAAACCATCCTTCTGCCTTTTGTTCTAATTGTGTTTCCACTTAAGAGATATTTCTCTAAAAATATTGCATAAGCATTGACTCCGTTGCATGAACTGCTGAGAAGATGAAATATTTTTAATAGGATCCACCATATGTACATATATGTAAATGTGTGTACTCTGTGAAGATGATACTAGTGGATTGTTTGTTGAGATTTTATGGTAGTTCAGGGATTGATGAGGAGCTGTGTATCCAAAAAGAAAAACTGCAGCCCTGTTAATGTAGTAGGCATCAGTAGGGTAAAAAACTGCCCATTTTTTCTGCTATATCTGTCCTTGGTTAATATTGTAAGTGGGGTTCTGTCAGTGGTTAAGTTTTTGCTAATAGCTGGGTAGTTATTAAAAATCTGGAAGACACTGAGTCAAATTTAATTGGACAAGAGTGTGCAAAGGTAGGTACAACTAAATGTGTCTGTTTTTATTAACGTCACTGTGTGAGTTGTCTGGATGTCATTGAAAGGGTAATGACAACAGAATTCTTCCGAACGTGTGTCTTGGGAAGGACAAGATTTTAATGTTAAAATAGACCAGGTGGTACAAATTTAATACATTATTCATTACTCCTAAACATCTCATACTTTTGCTTAAAAAAAAAGATCAGTTAAAAGTACTATTTTTCCCCACCAAAACTAAGCAGTAAGCAGTTCATTCTAACAGTTACCTCTAGAAATAGCTTGTTAAAAGGGGTATGTGAAACAATCAGCCAGTCTTGATGGTCTTAACCTTCTTAGGAGGTATATGATATTTAAGAGACTGGACTTTATCTTTTCCATGTAGAGTGCATATTCATATCTGCATTTCTGCAGCTAGCATGTACATGGCAACATAGTCTGTGGCTTCCCAAGGAAATATGCTGAAGAATACATTTGGAAACTAAGCGTAGTACACAGGATTAGATACCAGTTTCCTACCTTTTTGGGTCTTACTGAGAGAGAAATTCTTGCGGTCAAAGAAATCCTGCCTTTGGTCTCCTGCTACAATCCCACATTTCCTCCTCTTCTCAAAAATCAGCTTGGCTGGCTCTTACTCTGTTAATCTCCTCTAAATCCAATAAAACCACCGTCCCACATTGCTGAGGAGAATCTCCAGCAGGTACGAATCTACTCAATTGATTTTGTATTATTGCAAACAGTGCAAAGGAAAGGAGAATCAGACCTGTTGGGTTGTTTTCATCCCTCTTTTAACATTCTTATTTCTTTGCTGCTATTTAAGTCTCTCTTGTTCTGTTTCTCTGTCTCTAGATTTCATGTGTTATCTTTTCTTCTTCCTGCTTTGTTTGGGTCATCCCTAGCCAGAAATCTCTTTAAATTAGTTCTCATTGAATAAAATCCACCCTTCCTTTATTTTTCTTCTACCTAAAATGTGTTTTCTTTCTTTTTTGTCAGATCTGGCCTTGATTATAGTAATTCCCTCTTTGACATAGCCACATATCTCTGCTGTAGTCTTTCTAGTCTCATGCTTTGAGCAAATCTCCTCCTCTTTTAACATTGCTTTGGCTTTCTGCCTTTCATGACATTTTCTGCAAGCCCCATCTGATCATGTATCTTGACTTCACCCTTTCCAACACACAAGCAAATTCCAACTCTGTCCTGAAGCCATTTGAAATTCTTGTAATTACTTAAATGCAAAAGTGCTTTTATTTATTGACCAATTTTTCTACAGAAGCTCTGTCTTCTGTGGGTCATTGTTATATTTTCTCAGGAAATGAGTACATGCTAGCTGATATAAGGGTTAGGATTGAAGTGTATGTTAAAAGTCTTGATACTTTCTGTGATGAATTTTCATGGAGATGAAAAGAGACACACTTGTCTTTGGGGATGGACTTTTTTCAAGCAGCTCTAATGTCGGTTTGTCCCTCTTCTCCTGTTTGCCGCCTCTTCCTCACCACCAGTTCCATTCTCTTTCTGGCCTCTCTCATGTATATTCATTTGTTGCAGCCACTCAACTAAGAGCACTCTTATTCTCGTTGTGCTACAAACTTGTTCATGTAGGTGTTTCTCCCAGTAGGACTTCCACGTCCCTTCTCCTCTCCTGTAATCTCTCGTCTCCCACATCTCGTCATGTGATCCCATTTCTGGGAGGTTCAGCAAGCACAAAATGCTTGTGAATGTCTGTCTGTTTAAAAACACAGGCAGGTGGCTGTATCTATAAACTGGCCAGGGCATGAACTCAATCATGAGTGCTCCTCCTCTTTCTTGGTTAGCACATTCCCTGGCCACCCTGTCCCAGCGGGTGCCTGGGTGTTCAGGGGACAGCCCTGGCTGGGGACAGCAGCCACAAAGCAATCCTGCCTTGAGCGGGGAAGGGAGGTCAGCTGCTTACCATCAGGGATGGAGAACAAGCCTTGGCTTGTCTTTGTTTACTACTGCATATGCAATTTTTAGATCACAAAATGGACTAGCTGCCTAGGTCTCAGTTCCTTTCTCTCTAGCAGACTGGCAGTGAGCATAAACTCATAAAAATGCTCTTAAGGACAATTTACATGACCGACATTCTCCTTTTTACTCTCCCAATTTTATGTTGATCTTGCACTAAAGAAGATTTTGAGCAACCCCAGTTTCTGGGATTTCAGCCAGGCACACAGAATACAATTAATAAATAAAATAATTTTCAAATTTCCACATCAGCAAAATATCTGTTGTATTTCCTGATATAAGAGGGTAATCAAAGATGAGGTCATCATGCTTGGAAAGAAGAGTTTGCTTTGATTATGAGGTTGAGCACAGACTTGATTTGAAGGATGCTGGTAGCCAGTCCTCCCTGAAGTGCTTTTCTTATGTTTTTAGTAATGCTTCTCCACAAATCACAGCTCAGAGCCAGCTTTTTCCTGCAGATATACACTGCTGGAAGAAAGGACACTCACCTCCTTCCCTTCCTTGCAAAAGAACAAGAACATCTCCCCGAGGCTTTAGGAAGCACTAAGAACTACCACCTCCCTGGGCAGCCTGTGCCCGGGCTCTGCCACCCTCACAGTAAAGAAGTTTTTACTCATGTTCAGATGGAACTTCCCGTGTTCCAGTTTGTGCCCGTTGCCCCTTGTCCTGTCGCTGGGTGCCATGGAAAAGTCAGACCCCATCCTCTTGACACCCGCCCTTGAGATATTGATAAGCATTGATGAGGTCCTGTCTTAGTCTTCAGTTTGGAGACCAAAGGTTGCTGATGGGGGCCCCACAGGAGCTGGGAGCTGATGATGCCAGAGAAAATGGGTCACTTTTTAGGACAGCACCTCCTGTAAATACAGGGTAGCTCTCGTTTTAGAGATGTAACCAGCACCACTGCTGGTAAACCATTCTGCCCTGTTTTTTTTGTTTTTGTTTTTTTGTTTTTTTTTTTAATGAAAGTTAGGGTTCTGTCCTGCTTTTGAGTCATCTTTTCCAGCAGAGGTATGTGAAAGCTGCAAGCCCAGCCATGTGCTGTGAAAGCAGGAGATTTCGTACTGTGCAAAATTACTAGTAGAAATCTATTTTGTAGCTTTCCTGAAAGAGGCCCTCCTGGCTGGCAGACAGCTCTGTCACTCTGTTCTACCCTCCCAGGAATCTGCACTTGCAAAATGCAAAAAAACCAGAACCTCCTTACACCCCCCAAATTCACTAAATAGACATCATTTTTACATTTCACTTAATAGGAAAGTGTGAATACACGATGGAACCTTAATTATAATATCAAACCTGGGAAATGGCTTAGAGATTAACATTTTAAAGGAAATAGTGTTCTCTTCCTTGTTAAAACAAAACAAAAACACCCCCCCACACCCTAATAGTAATTATTTCTTGACTCTCTGATTTAATTTTCTAGACTCTGGGCCTACCCACATATTGATTTTTCTTTGGTGTAATATATTTGATGCAGGGAAGTCATTCCTTACTGTAGCCATTATAACTGCTTTTCTTTGTTATTCTGTTTCCAGGGGTTTTGTTATCCGTTCGCTTCTCTGTGGCTTACCTTTCCCCAGATGTTTTCTGCCATGTGTGAATGGGAATTACCTCTTTCTCTTCTCCAGTCCTGACTACCCAAGGGACACGATGACCTGTAGATGACTGAGTGCAAAATGTAGCACAATCTTTGGTCATGGCTGGGTGTTCCCCTCTCAGGGAAGGTGTAGGATCTGAATTTTAAAGAGATGTCCAGGGATCCCACTCTGCCTTGACCAGGCAGCGTCCTCCATGTGAGCCCAGACATGCAGGGTAAGGGCTGGTGTGGTCTCCCCATGAAAACCACAGAGATTAAACTTCCAAAATTAGTTTTTTGTTTTCTTGTGTCTAGTCATTGTATAGTAATTGGTAGAGTAGCTGATGAGGTGATGTGTGCATACAAGTAGTGAAAATATTCCAGGAATAACATGGGTGTTTCTCACCTATCATCACTCCTTGAAGCAGTAGCAAAGACTCCCAAGTGTGTACGGTCAGTCCAAGTCTGCGCAGTCTATCTTGCTCTCTAATTGTCTTGGTATCCTCATCACCATGACAGCTAAACACTTTTGTTGACTTAGCACAAAGGTAATTGTCTCTTGGTTTGTAATCAATAAACTTTCTGTAGTTTCCCTAATGCTTTTGGGGTATGTTGAGCCTTTAACATTGCAAACACAGCTGTCTTGCTCGGAGAGGTTTGCAACTGGACTTGTCTGATAGCATGTTTTGTTTGTCCAGACAGTGGTCTGAGAAGTCCACAGCAGCTCTGATGGAGCTCTTGCTATGCTGGTGAATTACTGTTGTTTTGATATCTGATGAAAAACCTGCAGGAACATGTTTGGTTTTATGCTGTGGCTTTAGTAGTGGAATGAATTTATCTACCTCAATTCACCATTCCACCCTCCTCTCTCATATAGGACTTGGAAACTAAGATTTTCAGATCGGGAAGCACTTGGTTTCCAGAGACTTGTCTTCTGATATTTCTAAGGGACTTTCAAAAAGCACTGAAAGTCATCAGCTAAAAAAAAAAAAAAAAAAAAAAAAAAAAAAAAAAAAAGTGTCACAAAAAAAAAAAAAAAAAAAAAAAAAAAAGAAAGAAATCTAAGTTCAATTCGATAGTTCTTTACCAGCACTTGGAGTGGTTCGGTTTGTGTGCACATTTATACCCATGTAGGTGGATAATAAATGAAAAAGACTTGGCAGCATGAGGGATCCAGCAGGTTGTGGTAAGACGTGTCATGGGCTGCCTCAGGTCTGTCTTTCAAAGTGACAAGGACATAGGTCCCCTCACTCTGCCCGCTTTTGGGGTGCAGCAGAGGCTGAGGGTAAGGAGAGGCAGAGGCTACTGCCTGGTCCTTGTGAGACGGGAGCTGGGGAAGCACCAGCCTCCCCTCCCAGTTCAGCCTCCCTCTCTGAAGAGGCATTTTCATCGTGTGGTCCAGCGTGTCAGACTGGCAGCAAGGGCAATGTTGACCTGGTGACTTTTGCCTACCTCCCCCTCTTAAAAGGATGTACCCATGTCAGGTCTGACATACCCCAGTGCCAGAGCAGCTTTATAGCTTCACTGAAGGCAGGGAGGGGCGAATGGCATCTTAAAGTGACCTCAAAAAGCTCCTATGTGACACAAAGTTGCTGTGAAGTGTAATTAATGGGCTTAATCTACCCTTCCATTACTCAAGGAGATTTACTCCTATGTAAAGTGGCGAGAACAGCACCAAGGAATCTGTCCCATTAATTATACATACCCCTTTAAGCTCTGAAGGAAGAAATAGGGTGACCATTCCCCGCCCCCCCCC
>JMFS01135367.1:0-11864 GCA_000699545.1 Podiceps cristatus | reverse complement strand
GGAGCGGGGCGGCGTGCCGGAGGCCGGGTGCTCCCGCTCGTCATGGGGTCCGGCTTAAAGGGACAGCGGCAGCTCGTGAGCGGCGCTCCCGGGCGGAATCCCGGCCGCCTGCCGCGGGGATGGGGAAGATGGCTGAACGCGGGAGAGCCAGAGCCCCTTCGGGCTTAGGCGCTGTTCTGTTGAGGCTGTAATTTTCTCACCTCTAGTTGTCCAGCTCGGCCGGGAGTCGGCGGCGCGGCTTTCTCCTGTGAGTTTCACGAGCTTGATTGCATGGAAAACAGTCAAGTGTTGACATTTTGTTAGTCTTGACTTCCAGCTGTTTTGAGCTGTGGTGGTATGGTTCCCATTAGTCCCTGGGAGTGGCTTTTTTTTTTTTTTTTCCCCTTGCTTTTTTTTTTTTTTTTTTCTTCCTTTTTAAGCCTCCACTGCTTGTTCTGTTACTTCTTTTAAAAACTCCTGTATTAGTTCTTATGTCTTATGCATTAATGTTGAAAGGTGTATGTTTTATGTGTTAATCTCTCACAATTCTGATCTGTACGCGTTTTTGAACATACTAGATATCTATTCACTTGTCAGTGTGTGGCTGCGCTGTGAGAACTGGTGTATGAATGAGTTGGTCCCAAGCCCTTCTGAAATGGTAAAAGTACCGTCAGATCTCAGACTGTCTTGTGGACCACTAATGTGGAGGTGTGGCATTGACAAGTTGGTATATTTTGCTGTAGACCGTTTTCAGATTGCAGGGGGCTTGCAGAGGAGCATTCTTACAGGTTCCAATAAAAAAGAAATCGCTGGCATGAGTTAGAATGTTTAAGCTCCTTATTAAAACCAAAGTGTTTGTTTGGCATGGCAATGGAAGTCATCTTATAAGAAAACAGGCGGTTCAGTATCTCAAGTCTCTCCATGGTATGTTGCTTGATATGAATAAGACCTTTTGTTTCCTTTTTGATTTAGAGTACTCCTTTGTCTTTACAGGTGTTCTGCCGTTAAAAGCATCAGTCTATCTAAAAAATCTAGCTTTCAGAAAATCATAGTTCAATCCCAAGATTTAACTGAACTTTTTTTTTTTTTTTTAGATGATTTATGTGTTAGACATTTATATTTCTGTTCTGTATTGTAGAACTGAAATCAGGAGTCTGTCTTAGACTGTAGATCTAGAATCAGGAGGTATTTTTAAAAACTAACTTTACTGGAAGACTAATACATGTTTGCCAACTAGTGTTTGCAGAAAAAATGGAAAGCAGGTTGACTTTATTCCTCATGTACTCAGCTAGTTTGTTTGATGTGGTGATCCTGTCACTGGTGAAGGTGGAAATGGGAGATCTAGGAGGTAAGAGCTAACAAGTAGTCAAAAGCAAATACAGAACACACAGCCAGTCCTTTGATAAATGGAGGCAGAGGTCTACACAAGCATATGTGCAAGCAGGCTCAAACTAATCTCAGAGATCTGATCCAGAATACAAACCCACCATTTTGCTGCTTTATCTGTTTTCTTGTCAAGTGAGATAACCTCTGGGCTGCTGAGTGTCAAATAAAACAGGATACAATTCAGTCTGCTCTTTTGGAAGTTATTTCCCTGCATGTAGCTGATAGCACAAACTGTCCAATTTGAGAGGAGTTTTCTTCTTGATTCCTTATATGTGAATACTAAGGAATTGTGGTTTATGCATACGTATTGAAGACAAACTTGTTCTCAGCATATTGCTTCCATTTTACATGTAGTCATGGCTCAAAGGGAGACAAGAGGTTAGGATTTGTTCTGCAGTCCTCATTTTACAGATTGACAGAGGTATCCGTGTTGCATATGCAAGATCAATAGCATGTACAATGACATGAAGACTATATTTAAAAGCCATTTTATAACTTGGCCAGTTTTTTGTTTAACACTTAATTAGATCTGACCATCACTGGTGATATTTGAGATGAATAAATCTCCTGGGATGCTTACAGAGATAATAGTACTATCCAAAATTACAGCTGTTAGCACAAAGATTCAAAAAGTATCACAAATCAGGCCAAACAAGCCAGAAAAAATATTTCTGGTTTATACCTGAAAACAGTTTATAACAATTAGGATTAAACACTTCATGGACTAGGTTATACCATATCTGCTATATTCCATATGGTTGGTTATACCATCTTAGACTTACTGTATTTTGAGAATGATATCTGGTGGTGGCTGCTCTGAGCAAATTGTTGCTAGAGTGGTTTGGCCAGTCTGGTCTAGAATGACAGTTTGTATTGTCAAAGTATTCTGAATAATTAAAAAAAATTTTCTACTTGAGGCATCATAGGTCAGTATAATGCTAAAGTGACAGAAAGAAACATTGGACATTCCCTAACTAGTGAGCCTAGTTGAAATTCTGTGTTTTCATGCTGCAGAACTTAGATCAATTAAATAAATACAAGGTGTTTTTCCAAGGCACAAGTAAGTATTTTCTGACTACTTAAAACTGTAGTTTTGAAGGAGATGGAACCATTGAGACATTTAATATTTGTAGTATAGTACATGGTAGCTTTTCTTCCTACTTCCTCTCTGCTTGATATTAAGCTTTTTTTTTTTTTTTTCCCTCTTATGTGTGTGTAAGGCAGTGAGAACATATAAAATGGAAATGCTTTGGGCTGATGAAAGACAGTGAGGATATACACCATACTGCTTAATTAATAACCCTCTTCATTTCCTGTGATAAGTGGAGAGCTCTTTTCTAATGTCCTGTCAATCTTCGGGTTGGCCAAAGTAAAGAGCAGGGGGTGTTACTTATACATTACCCAGGGGTGTTGAATCAAAATAAAGCTATCTTTGAAATAATGATTCAATGTGTTCCTACAGAAAGATCTAAAAGTTTTTCTTGAAAAATATTTTTATTCAATATCTCTTCACTTTTATGGGTTATTTTATAATTTGTGTTAAAACACGTATGTTAAGATTGTGATAAACTTCTGGAAGCATAAGGTGAAATCAGGTAAGATTGAGATATAATTTGTGCCCATGTGAGCAAAGAAAAGCATTGTAGGTATGAATGGGAAGCAAAATCATGGTTAGTGCTGGCTTTTGAAACTTACTGTTCTTCAGGTATACATCTAGGGTGTTGTGGTTTTTTTTTTAATTTGATTTTTTTTGAGAAACACAAGTTGCATAGAGACTCTCTTTTTCATTTCTATGTGAGAATGTGAATGAAATGTAATAGTAGTCTCTAAAAGGATGCATGTGGATTATATGTGAAGAGATGCCAATAGAAAGCAAGCTGCGTGACCTCTAAGGAAGAAGCTTAGCAGTCATTAATTGGAAGAGCTCTGTCATAACAGCACTCAAATGCGCTGTGAGCACTTGCCGTGCTTTTTACAACAAGTTTTCTCACTCTTCCTCTGCCCATCAATGCATTATATTATTGTTAATGAAAATACTCAATTAGAGGAATCCATCATTTTACGCAAAGGAAAGAAAGTGTTTTGTCAAAACTTACAGTCAGTAAATGATAACCAGGGCTGTTTCTGCTGCAGTGATGAACTTCCTACATTTCATGCAACAGACGTCACTTGGCAAATGGTCTGTTTTAAGATACTGTGGTTCTGCAACAGCCAAACAGGATGTGTAACCAGATGACTTGGAAGAGTTTGAAGTGCAGCAGCTCACAATGGATCACTGGATAGAAGAAACATGACTTTTATTTTGAACAAAACCAATTTCAGTAACTTGTATTTCTTATCTCATAGATTTCTTCATACTTAGGCTTTTGCACTCCTATATTTATAAAGACCAGGATAGATGGGTATCCCATCAGTCTGGCCAGGATTACTTGCAATGACAAGGGGAGCAAGGGATGCTGGCTGTCAAGATCCCTGTGCATCACCTTCCTGCCCTCAAGCACATCAACGCTCCCGTCCAACTTGGTGTTGTCTGCAAACTGACTAAGAGTGTACTCGATCGCCTCATCCAGGTCATTGGTAAAGATATGAAATAGAACTGGTCACAGTGCTGGGCCCTGTGGAACACCACTTGTGACTGGCTGCCAACTGGATTTAATTCTGTTCAGCACAACTCTTTGGGCCTAGATAGCCAGACAGTTTTTTATCCAGTGTGCAGTACACCCATCCAAGCCATAAGCAACCAGTTTCTCCAGGAGGATGCCATGGGAGACTGTGTCAAGGGCTTTACTAAAGTCGAGGTAGACAACATAGATAGCCCTTCCTTCATCCACCAAGAGAGTCATCTTGTCATAGAAGGAGATCAGGTTGGTCAAGCAGGACGTGCCATTCATAAACCCGTGCTGACTGGGCCTGATCATCTGGTTGTCCGGTACATGCCATGTGATGACACTCAAGATGACCTCCATAACCTTCCCCAGCACCAAGGTCAGACTGACAGGCCTGTAGGTTCCCTGGATCGTCCTTCTGGCCATTCCTGTAGGTTGGTGTCACATTTGCTAACCTCCAGTCAACTGTGACCTACCCAGTTAGCCAGGACTGGTGATAAATGATGGAGAGTGGCTTGGTGAAAACTTCTTCCAGTCCCCTCAATACCCTTAGGTGGATCCCATCCAGCCCAGTAGACTTCTGTGTAGGTGGTGTAGCAGGATGCTGACCATTTCCCTTTGGTTTGTGGGGGCTTCATTCTGCTCCTGGTCGTTGTCTTTCTGCTCAGGGGGCTGGGTGCCCAGGGAACGACTTCCCTTACTGTTAAAGACTGCGGCAAAGAAGGCATTAAGTACCTCACCCTTTTCTTCATCCTTTGTCAATATGCTTTCCCTCATATCCAATAAAAGAAGGAGATTCTCCTTAGCTCTCCTTTTGTTGCTGAGGTATTTATAGAAATACTTCTCATTGTCTTTTACAGCAGTAGCCAGATTAAGTTCTAGCTGGGCTTTGACCCTTCTAATTTTCTCCCTGCATAACTTCACAACATCCTTGTAGTTCTTCCCATTTGCCTGCCCCTTCTTCCAAAGATAAACAATTTTTTTTTTCTGGAGTTCCAGCTAAAGATCTCTGTTCAGCCAAGCTGGTCTTCTTCCCCACTGGCCTGCCTTTTGCCACATGGGGATGGCCGCCTCCTGAGCCTTTAAGACTTCCTTCTTGAAGAATGTCCAGCCTTCCTGGGCTACTTTGCCTTCCAGGGCTGCCTCCCAAGGGACACTGTCAGCCAGGCTCCTAAACAGGCCCAAGTCTATCCTCTGGAAGTCCAAGGTGGCAGTTCTGGTGAGCCCCCTCCTTACTTCTCTGAGAATCAAGAACTATAATTTCATGATTGCTATGCCCATGACGGCCTCCTGCCATCACATCACCCATGAGACCTTCCCTGTTTGCAAACAACAGGTCCAATGGGGTGTCTTCCCTAGTTGGCTCCCTCATCAGCTGTGTCAGGAAGTTATCTTCCACGCACTCCAGGAACCTCCTAGACTATTTCCTCTCTGCTGCATTGTACTTCCAGCAGATATCTGGCAAGTCTTAGTCCCCCACGAGAACAAGGGCTAGCAATTGGGAGACTTCTTCCAGCTGCTTGTAGAATACTTCATCTGCCTTTTTGTCCTGAGTGGGTGGTCTGCAGCAGACTCCCACCATAGTACCTGCCTCATTGGCCTTCCCCCTGATTCTTACCTATAGACACTCAACCCTTTCGTCACCATCCTCAAGCTCTAAATTTCTAGTGATGATCTATCTCTGTGATATCTAGTTTTGCTTCTTTTTGACTGAAAAAATGTCCTTAATAATGTGGTGTGGTTTTTGTTTGTTTGTTTGTTTTTTCCCTTTGTCTCACCTGGCTTTCTTCTTCTGAGATTAATACAGTATCACAGGGTGGTTGAGGTGGGAAGGAGCCTTTGAAGATCATATAATATATCCCCACTGTTCTGCTTAAGCAGGATCAGCTAGATCAGGTTGCTCAGGGCTGTGTTTAGTCACGTTTGGAGTACCTCCATGGATGGAGCCTCCACAGCTTCTCTGGACAGCTTTTTCCCATGTTTGACCACCCTCATAATAAGCAAGTGTTTTACTCTGTTCAGACAGAATTTCTTGTGATTCAGTTTATGTCCATTGCCTCTTGTCTTGTCAGTGGGCACTGCTGAGAAAAGTCTGATGCTCTTTGCTTTCACCCCATGCTGATCAACCTGAGGTTTATATGTATTGATAAATTTCCACCCCCTCCCCAGCAAGCCTCTTCCTCTTCAAGGCACACCTCTCCTCATATATCAGATGCTCTAGTCGCTCAAATCATCTCTGTAGCCATTTTCTGGACTTGTGCTACTGTGTCCACGTCTCTCTTGTACTGAGTTGCCCAGAACTGGATATAGCACTCTAGGTGCAGCTTCACCAGTACTGACTAGAATCCAAAGGATCATTTCTCCTAGTCTGCTGGTGATGCTATTCCTTGAGTAGCCCACGATGCCCCTGTCCGTCTTTGCCATGCGTGCACATCACTGGCTCCTGTTCACATTGTCCATCAGTGTCTTTACTGCAAAACTACTTTCCAGCTGGTCAGCCCCCAACCTCTACTAGTGCATGGGATTGTCCCTTTACAGATGCAGAACTTTGTGTTTCCTTTGATTGAACTTCATGAGGTTTTATTGGCCCCTTTACTCAGCCTGTTGAGGTTCCTCTGGATGGCCACTTGACCCTCTAATGTATTGGCCACTCCTCCCAGTTTGGTGTCATCTGAAAACATGCTGTGTGGACTCTGCCCCACCATCCAGATCATGACTGAAGGTGTTGAACAGGACTAGAGCCAGTATTGATTCCTGGGGTACACTGCTAGTGACTGGCTTCCAGGTGGACATTGTGCCACTGATTGCTACAGCCCTTTGAGCCTGGCAGTTCAGCCAGTCCATTTCACTGTCTGTTTTTCTAGACCATGTTTCAACAGTTTCTCTGTGAGGACATTATGAGAGACTGTGTAAAATACACATACTTTGGTGACTAAGTATGTTTAGTTAAAATAACAGTTCTCCAAACCAGTGTGTTAAATGGCTATTCTGGAGATTCACAGAGAAGGAAAAAGCTTATTTGGGGATTCTGAGTCCACTTGCTGCTTCATACTAAGGGTCCAGCTTTAGCAATGGCTTGAGTTGGTTTTTGCTGACAATAGCTCTGGAGGCCTGAAAATGTATTTGTGTGATCTCAAAATCTAAAGTGGGCATAAATTGTTAGTTGACAAAGTGCTTTATGAGAAAATACCTTCTAATACCCATGAGAAATTGCCCATATAATTTAGTCAGGAAGGACAATTATCTTTCATACTTCCCATAAGTCACAAGCTGTGATGGTAGTGGCAGTGACTTATTATGGTCTTTCTTTTGTGGAATGGACCTTAATAAATCTATCATGCCAAAGATGTTTCAACATTATAGTTTATATGAAAGAAAGATAGTAACTCTTATTGATGAGAATAATCTGTATTTCTCTTTGTAAGAGGTCAGTAGTACATAGCAGTGGTTATAAAACAATCTCTGTTAGGGTCACAAAGTCAAGGAGGTCTTCCCACACACACCCATTTCCAAGGCTGCCTTTTCTGGCATCCTTGGATGTTTACCACCACCGGCACTAGTATACTCTACTAAGCTGGCTCCACAAGGTTGATGGGGTATATGATAAACCCATGCTACCTATTTTTCACCAGCCCCCTGCTGGACCATTTATCCTGGAAATGACAACTGTTACCCGATTCAATACAAGTGATAATGTTTAACCACTGGCTGAAAACACAAAGGCCTTTGTTAGTGGACTTCTAGTCAGCATGGGAAGTAGGCAATACAGCCAGATGGTTGTACATCTATCTGCCATCGACAGTATTTAATGCAAACCCTGGCCTTTTGGAAGTGGCCCAATGTAATGTCTGTCAGGTGTGGACTGGAACTGCTCAGTGCTCTATCTTTCCATAGGGCTGTTGTGCCAGTTTTCTTGCTTCTATTAATTTGCAGATCTAGTATTCTTGGCCTCTCTGGATGCCTCTATTTTGTCCCCATTTGTGGGTAGCAGCTATCCCTGAGTGACCTGAATTCTTATCAGCCCAGTTGGCTAACACTTCCTCATTGGGGGATATTGCAGAAATAGGTACCTTAGCTGAGTGATCATTAGCAGCTTTGTATTCCAACTCCAGCTCACTGTGATGTGAAGTGTAGGCATCTACATGGTTTTGCACTTGATCTCTAGTGTTCACCAAATCCTTCCATCAAAGAGGTTTATGTGTATCATTCAGTCATCTGCTTGTCATTTACTAGCCCACAGTGTGAGACATTTTTATACAGCTCAAGCATTAGTGTAAAGATTTCTGAGGCTGATGGTTCTTCCACCACCATAGCTGCAGCCATCAATTCAGCATACTGGCTGCTGCCCCCTTCCCTTGATAGGTTAGGAATGTTTGCCCAGCTGTTTCAAAGGCTGCTGCTTTCCATTGCAGTTTGGTGTGGTTTTGGGGGTTTTTTGGTTTTTGTTTTTTGTTTTTGTGTTTTTTTTTTCCTCCCACATATTTTGCTGACCCATCAGTAAACCATACATTCTGCTTCCACTCTTGGGTTAATTGCTCATATGGTGGAGCCTGCTGGGCCCAAGATGTAGGCAGACCAGGTGGTGGAGGCACATTGTCATTACGCAGGCCCATTTGTGCTGTCTTCTTCTGTGAGGCACTTTGGGTGGGAGTTGTAAGCATAGAAATGCACCATTTCCACTTCAGAATGCTAGTCTGTTGCGCCTTCCCAGTCTACTAACTAGGGTCATTTGACAGTATCCACTGTAAAATTGGGAGCCCTGCGGTAAGTAACGTTTGTCTCTTGAGTAATTCTTTCTGTTTCAGCTAGGGCTGAGTAAGCAGCCCAAAGCTGTTGTAGTTTTGTGATGATGGGGGGCAACCTCTGAGGCCAAAAGCACAACAGAATGTGCTACCTATCCCCTTGCTGGTAAGGGCTTCAGTAAACCACATCCTCATCTGATACTAGGGCTTTGAGCTCAAAGGCTTAAAACTACTGCATGGGAAACTGCTTTCTTTGCTTGTTCAAAGGTGGCTCTACTTTTCTTCTGGAAAGAACTGTGTTTTGGTGGGTTTTTGTTGTTTGTTTGTTTTTTCCCCTTTCTTTCTTACTGTATTATATAATGATCTTTAATATCTGGGCCAAACATGGCATAAATTGCCTCTGAAACTCCCAAAGACCAATAATCTGTGCTCTGCATTTCTGCCATATAAAGTATGGTTTCTTTAGCTGCTTCAGGCATCATTCTGCAAAGTTCCTGCCAAATTATCCTTCCAAATTTTGCTTCTCTGGCAGCCCTGAACTTTCTTGGGGTTAATTTCTCAACTGTGATTCTTGCATTGTCTCGGTAACATTACTCAATACTTCTTGTTCAGTGGGACCAACAGTCCCCCCAGCAATGCAGATATCTGCATAGCTGCGTGATTTTCAATGTGGGGAAGTATTGAAATCTTCCAAACACTGGGCTACCAGCCTATGGCAAATCGTGGGGCTGTGTGGATACCTCTGGGGCAGTACTATGAAGGTGTATTGCTGACCCCAGCACAAGCGTGCAGGTTGCTCCTGTGGTTCATTAGCAGCTGGAATGCCAAAGAAAGCCTTTACTGGATCACATGCAGTTCGCCACAGCTTCCCATACAGCTTGCTGGAGTAGGAGGATAATGTCAGGCACTGCAGCTCTGAGTGTGGGGCAGCCTTGTTTAGGGGGATCACTAACCAGTTGTCATTTTCTGGGAGCTGTCAGGCATTTTCACTGACCAGATGGGGCTGTTGAAGGGGGGAATGGGCTCTCTGATAGCTGTAATCATCTGGGTGATCTCCATGTAGCCTGTGGGCAGCCTGTACCGTTTGGATGCAACCCATTTTGAGGGAGGCTCCAGATTAGCAGGAACTGTAACTACTTTTCCTACCCCAAAAGAATATTTGCCCTCTGTTGTCAGGAAAGTTTTGTCTGCCAACAACTCATGCCCCAGTAATATATTCATGTACTTCAGCTACCTGCACTTTGGCTGGAAAAAAGCAGGTAGGAACCCAATTGTAATAACAAAGAGCTTTAAAAAGCAGGTTCTTCTGTCTCTGCCCCAAATTACAGTGACTTCAGGCCTGTAGCCATTAGAGCCATCACCTGCTGATGGTTATGACTGCTCCACTGTACTGTCAGTGGAATACAAGGTTTGTTACCTCCCTATGGGACCCCAGCCGCTCATTGCATCTTTGTTGGGGAAGATTCAAATCTAGTCAATTGATACAGGTTTTGTGTTTGAGCCACCTGATTAGGGTAGTTCACTAATCCTGGTGTACTTTCCCTTTCACTACTGAATAGGGGTGCAGAGAGTGTCATCAGTCTACCCACTGCCCTGATTTCTTCTTGTGGTCTATTTTTTCCTTTCGCTCGTTTATAGGTGATTTCCTATCAATTTTGTCTCTTGGGATTCCGGATTGGAGTAAAACCAAAGCCTCTCATTTTGGGGAGCTTTTTTCTGTTGCAAAAGATAAATCTACAGAGTGTACACAATGTATTCTCCCCTGACAAGTAGGAGGATTGCCTCTTTCATGATACCCACCAGCATGCAGCACAGGCTGGCACAGGGCACTCCAGCAGATTGCCTTCCAGCAGCCACCCATGCTAACATGCAGGTTTCCCTAGCCTTAAGTACAAGGCCTGATAGAGCAGATGCGGCTTGCCCAACATCAGTAACTCCCCAAATGCAGTATCTTCCACAGGGCTACCAATACACCTCATAATTTGTTTAATTCCAAATGATTGGGACATAGTTTAAAGAGCTGATAGTCAACAGAACATTTTAGAACAGGCTGCTTTTTAGTATAAAAAAAGATGTCACTTTTGAAAGCAGAAGTGGACATAATGAGTATTTGTACATTGATGTTGTGTGGTGATAAAGCTGAGACTATACCTGACCTGAAACAAAATAAGTAATGACCAGATACCATGAAAAAGAGCACATTACAGTGAAACTTTCTCACCTTTCGTTCTGCAAAGAGTTGATCAAACAAAAGGACGTTGCATTTGTGTGCCTCACTTTTGGGCCATATTCTGCTTCTATCCTGAAAAGTTTCATATAGTCTTTTTTTCCCCCATGGGATATAGAATGCTCATTGCTTCTTTTTAACTGCTTTTATTTAATGTAATCCATTTCATCTTCAGAAGAAATTGAATTGAACAAAGTGTATAGCAACCAAATTATCTTGTTTTGCTTATGAAAAAAAAATACTCAGAACTGCATTTAGAGACACATTACTATTTTTGTGGTCTTCAAAAGATGTGTCTGATTTGGAGGCTGGGCTTCTAACAGTAGTTTTAAGGTTTTTTTTCCTAAGGATGTGACAGGATTATACAGATAGATGCAATACTACATTATCTATATTATATCGATTTCATGTACTGTTGTTGCACTCATGATACATATCAGAGGAAGTTAAGTTCTTCCACTTGCTTTAGTTGGCTTTTTGGAGAGGATCTTTGATCTGTGGAAAAGTTTGGTTCTTTGGTCTTCTCAAGACTATACTGTGGCTTGTACAGAGGTTTGTCTTTTTCTTGTTCTTGCTGCTTGGGAGTAAATATATAGCATCTAGGACCAGTTCTCTCACTTTTTTAGATAATAAAGTAGTAGAAAACTTGCTTGTATTCTCAGTGGATTCATTATGGGAAAGTTTTAGTTTTACCATATTATGTTTTATAGCCTTGAGCTTCAGGAAGATGCCTAAAACACTAACTTTTATTTGTTACTTTTCTGTAAGAGTCTAAATATAAATAAATATTCCTATGTAACTAATCTTTGACTTTACTGGAAAAAAATACTACTAGTGTGAGATCAATGACACTGATGTTATATCTCAAAGATGAAGTGAAATAAAGCTTCAGCACAGTGTATTTAATATTTAATAAATTAATAT
>JMFS01135366.1:0-37424 GCA_000699545.1 Podiceps cristatus | reverse complement strand
AGGCCCAAACAAATGAAAAAAGGGAAAAAAGCAGGGAAGAAGAAGGGAAGTGGCCCATGGTATTTTCAGCAGTGGTCCCATGGTTTTAGCAGCAATAAGTAAGCTCTATGTGTGTAATTTGGCTGCTGACTCTAGAGGCAGATCATGAAGAAGCAACACAAATTCTAGATGATTCTTTAACTGAAATTAAAATTTCACACGTAAGGATCTGAACAAGTTTGTTTTCCTCTTTCCAGAATTCTCCATCTAGATCTTATTGGTTTGATTTACATAGAACCACAATTTCCAACAGCAGTCGTAATAGTCTGATGTGTCATTTTCTTGCTCATAAGGAATCAGTCAAAATAAAAAATGACTGTATTTCTACGTATGGCAATTAGTGATACTGGGTAGTATTAAACTGATAGCAGATTTTACAAAAAACTTGCATTAGTAATTTCTGATAATTGTAATGGATCTTGTTTGCTTCCTTTCATAGGTGAGAGAAAGAAACTCATAAAACCGACCTCAAGCAACAATCCTAGATTGGAAGAACTAAAACTGGTACCATTTCTTTTCCTATATTGTTTAAACCTCACCTCAAGTTGTTTTAAACTGCTGTGTTAAAGCTTAGCCCTGTAAATTACCCAACTCTTTGGCCCCAGTCCCCCACTCTCTATGGACGGGGACGAGCGCGGCTTTTGGCGCTTGGGCTCCACGCAAACAAACCAGAGCTTTTGCTTAAGCACAGCGCTGGGGTGTCTGGGGCCGTAGTAAAGTGGGCTGTGTGTAAAGTGGAGCGTAGATTTCAAAACTGAGTTTCTTGTATGATACCTCTCCTAACTTGGGACACGTGGATGAGTCGCATCAGAAGGGCCAGCTACTACTTCATTTGTGATAGCAAAGAGAATCCAGCTGGAACAGCGAACCATGATTGAAAGCAAACCCGCATCAGCATTTGCTGTGGCTGAAGAGAGATCTTTGGTTACATGCAACTTTGCTGTCCTGATCGCATGATAACAAGTTTTAGGATTGCTGTGCTGATTTGCAACAGTCTTCTGTCTTGTCTTCTACCTCCTGTCTGCCAGTCACCCGTGGCAGCTGGCTCGGCTGCGACGCAGCCTGCTGAGGACAGCATAGAGCAGAGGGAGAAGGGATGAAAGGTATGCAAGTCACCACTGGAAGTCAGGAGAAAAGCTTTCAAGTTGTTGCATGGTACATTGTCTGCTTGAGGTAACTGTGAAAGATTAATCCTATTTCACGGGAAAGTACTTTATTTCCAAGTAATTTTGAAAATCTCCTCTGTGCATTCAATCATCGTGTTTCTCTAATGGCACAGCCCAGGGGAAGGCCAGCATACTGAAATTTCCTGGAAGAAAAGTGGCATGTCTCTTTTGAGACCGGCACGTCTTGCATAACAGAGATACTGAAATTGTTATAAATATTATGAAAACCAGCTTAGGCTCTGTGCTGATGTGCGTATTGTATGGCATTCATAAATCCATAAATACGTGTGTTTCTATATTACGCTTTCTTAAACCTTTGTGCACATTTGATCAAAAAGATTTAATTTTTGTGTCAGGCTTTCAAAATGTTTTTACACAAAAGAGAAAATCTGAAAGGTGGTGCTGCAAAATGCAATTATGTTGTCTACAGAGACACTAAATTTGTTCTTTGCAGACTGCCAAAAATGAAGAGCTTTTTTCAGGTTATGGAGATTTCTGTGAGCTTCAGTGCTTAATCCATTTCCTGTCAGAGACTCCTGAAACAATGTTCTTCACTGTCTTATTTCTTTTCTTTGGATGATGAGGAGGTGGAAATTGGGTCCCAAGCGAGGCAATCCTCTGGGTGCCCATCGGTGCCACTGATTGCCTTCTTGATCTAAAGAGTTCAGGGCTCCTCTAGAGAAGAGATTGGGGCGGAGACGGGAAGGGAGTTATCATCTTCAAGAGAAGAATAAGGGAAGCAAAGAAACTCATTCAGGAGAAAGACTCTGTTCCACTGCATTTTCATTTTGAGGTGACTTTGGGGAACTAGGGAATGCGAAGCGGCGCACTGTAGTTACTATAAATATCGAACTGCATGTAAAATAGGAGATGGTTACATTTGGAAGCCAGTAGCAAACTTCTTTAAGTATTCATTTTCTCCTTTCCTTATTTATCCACAACGACCGGACCAAAAGCAGAGCTATGCGAGCTGCAGGCTGCGGAGGTGGCTGGTCAGAGCCGAGGGAGCAAACAAGGAATCTCACAGATTTGTACCTGGCAGTACTTTCTGCTTTTCCGACTTCCACCTGGTTGTACCGTTACTTTTGGGGTACCGCTCTATCCATCACACAGCTAAAGCATCGCCAGGTCTTAACCTGCAAGCCTTAGTTGTGCAGCACAGCTTTCTGCTCTAGAAAATTCTCGTTCCGTCTTAGCTGAGGAAGTATATTACAAACACTTTGACAGCTTCTCAGTTCAGGCGAGTGCCAGTGCCAGGCATTTTTGTTTCTTGTGAGGTTTCAAGCATCTCAGAGATACTTTTTTTCCCCCAACTGCTTTTCACATTTTTGTTAATGTTGGCTAACGTACAGGGATCTGCTATGAATTTTCTCCTCTGTTTACAGCGAGTGAGAAGGATATTATCCACACAGCAAACCCCAGACACTCACTTGTAGCAATAATAGCAATACGAGCAATGCTCATCCCTCTTTCAAGAGGTTCTCATTAACAGCCAGCTGGGGCTACTGCTTTTCAGTTCTGCTTCAGCAGGTTGTCTTCCCTTTTCGTCAACACATGTGGATAAAACACATGCTTGTGTAAGTGCTGAGAAGCTCCTTTGGTCTCCTGTGTAGGAGCACAGTGTTCAAGGAAAAGACTGCAGGGCCAAGGGATGTAACAGGGAACGCGCTTCCTTTCCAGTTGTAGCCAGCCCATGGCTTCCTGGTCAGCTTCCCCTTGCAAAGGCAGGAAGGATATTGGAAAGGGCGATGGAAGGACTAACATGTAAGAAAGTAAAATAAGCAAAACACTTTTTTCCACCCAAAAATGTATTTGGAGACAGATCAGTACAAAATTGCTGAAAGAAAAAGAAGACAAAAATAGAGGAGGAAAGGGAGGAGTGCTAGAAACATGGATGACTACAAGAAACAATCAACAGAATGAGTGAAGCCTCTTTTCTTACAAACTTTTGTCTGACAGTTGGATTTATGTGAATTCTATACTGTCTAATGAAGGCAGGAGCTGGGAAGTGTACTCTGCAGCCTTTTCCCTGACAGAAGTGGGAATAGGGTCTGTGTCTCCAACTGTATAACTATTTCTACAAAATTCTTAGGAATGTAACTTGTGAGACATCTCACTCACTGGTAAATTTGCCCCAAATTGGCCAACGAGTCTTGTATTATTAGGGAGAACTAACTGATACTTAACTTCCCTTTACAAAACATCCAAAGAGCATAAAGGAAGTGGAGGTTGAAAGCAAACCAAGATGTGAGATAAGGGACTAAAGAGAAAGGTGAAACACAATATAGCACTGAGTGCTCTACTGCCTAAACAAGAAGAATGTAATTGCCAGCTGCTTTGTTTTCCTCCACAGTTATTGATTGACTGGATTAACACAACTCTGAAAGAGGAACACATAGTAGTTAAAAGTCTGGAAGAAGATCTGTATGATGGGCTGGTACTTCATCATCTTTTGGGTAAGCTGCTGCTTTAGTTTAGCTTGCAAACACATCATGTGAGGTTTATTCTCTGCTCTGGAAGTTCCTCCAAATCGCAGTAGCAGTGATCTGCGGGAGTCTCGCTTCTTGCTAATGGAGGAAGCGGGGCTCTGTGAACCATTTGTGATAACTGCAATTCTGAACAAATGCCTGATCATCTGCTATTGTTATATAATTATTTTTCTTCTAAAAAAGTCTTGTTTCCTGCTAGTTACATAATAAAAAGGTTAACATTGAAGTGTGAAATTACAGTGCCTCTGAAGGGAAGGAGGGCATCGTAAGCCAGAAGCACAAAGGTGACTTCTGATGCTACCAGAAACATTGGATGGAACCAGCACTACGTTTTACTGCTTAAAAAAAACCCAAACAAAACCAAACAAACAAAAGTTCTAGGTCTAAAGCACTGGGCTGGAACTGGAACTGATGAAAAACTAAGAGGCTCTCTACACTAAAAGTTGCTTGTATAAAGATGTGACCTTTTGGAACAGCCTGTTGGTTTCTCCACCTCTCCTGTCCCTACTTCATTTTTCAATTCCCCTCTCACTCTCTGGGGATGTCTTTCAAATCATATCTCCTTTTCATGAAGGCTGAGGGCAGCAGTGTGAACAGGATTGATTTATTTTAATACTTTACTTGCCTGAGCAATGGGCTGGTGTTTCTTCTATATATGTGAGTTGATATTGCCTTTGTATACTGTCTACAGGAAAGATTGACTCACTGGATTCCTGTAGCTTCCACTAGGAAAAGCAGGAACATGGAGTGCTAGGGTTGGGGGATGATGCTAAAAGGAATGACCTGAGCCCTCTCCCCTTTGCAGAGCTTCACTGATTTTACTGAGACTTTCAGAGTGCATAGCAGTTTAACAAGACATACAGCTGTGGGATGTGGGTCTGTGGAATCTATTAAGTGGCATTGAACATTTAAAACAAGACTTTGTGTGCTTTGCTGTCATTTTCTGTTTCTGATTTTTTTTCCCCCCCCTACGGTGGTGTTAAAATACATCCTTCTCCTTCCTATGGACTCTCTGTCAAAGAAAACCTAGGATCTCTCAAGCTGGATGTTGACAAGATCGCATTAACGGAAAAAAAACAGCGACAGAAACTCTCTGTGATTCTGGAAGCTGTGGCTAAGTGTTTGCAACTGGAAGAAAGCCAGCTGAAATGGAGTGTGGAATGTAGGTGCAGAAGTGAAATTGGAGAAAATTATCCATCATGGGGCTTCCTCTGCTGTAAGGCTGCTATGAGGCAAAGGGGTGCCAGAACAGTAATTAAACATCATGTTCCAATTAGTAGTTGAATCACAAGTGAGACAGGAATATCTGACCCTGACTGGGTCATGCAAGCTGCATCCTCTAAGCGTGTGGCTTATGGACCACTTAACAGCCCTCAGCATCTGTGTGTATGTCTCACAAAAAGGACTTTTAAGGTGTGGTATTGCTGGATTGTGGTATTACTTAAACCTTAATCTGATGTTCCATCTCTGGTATGGCCCTCTGCGCAGGGAGAATTTGGGATGTTAGATTGGGGTTTAATTATTTTGCACACTAAACGTTGTTTTCTTTCTTTACACAAAACAGCTATCTGGGCAAAGGACTTGCTGAGCACACTGCACCTTCTGGTTGCGATAGCAAAGCACTTCCAACCCAACCTGGCCTTGCCTCCGAATGTTCAAGTGGAAACAATCACCATTGAGGTAATTATGGTTTTACTCTTTCTTACAGTAGATCCTCAAGACCTTTCACAAGACTTAGTTTTCTTAGAATCAGGGAGAAACGTGTGTGCAGCTGTGTAAAAGCTACTGTGAACTGTGTCTTTTAATTTCTGAGTTTGCTGGACTAGACTATCGTTTTAGGCTCAGTTCAGATGCTGTATCTTTAAAATGGTAGAAACACTATGCTGGTTTTGTTTCTTGATCAAAAAAAGGAACGGTCCAAACTGAAAACAGATGTTGATCTCTGTAAAGAAGAAAAAGAAGAAATTCTACTGTTACTATCTCTACATGTTTTAAAATAGAAAACTGCACTCTTAGATCATGACACTGGTTTAATGCTGTGGATTTATTTCTTTTGGGGAAGGGAGTTTTAATCCTCCATCGGGGTCACATTTTGGTATTTTTTTCTACAAGCTGAGATCTACACACTTTCTCCCTCTATTTTGTTTCTTAAAATCAACTCTGGGACTTTAGGAGAACATCAAATATTCAACAATTTGGGATATAATTTAAAAAAATTATCACTGCTGTGTTAGAGTTTTAACAGATGGGTTGCCATTCAGTGGTGTTGGGAGCCCAGCGGGTGGTGTGTATGGCATGACCTAGCACTCTTCCTTCTTTGGAGGGTCACAACTGGAACTGAAATGAAGCATGTCCTTGAGCTACATGTGTCACTTTAGGAGGTGTAAAAGTGTCCTGGAGGGTCAGCTTCTTCTGGGCCTTGAGTCTGCAAAGGTAGTCATTGTGGCTGGTCCCAGCCAAGCACTTCAGCAGAGGAGCGGTCCCTCTGGTATCTAATGGGAGTCCAAATTGTGCATTGCTGCTCACACTCCTGTTGTTTGGGTCTGATCAGTGGCAACCCAGACTTTGAGGAAAGCAGCCCACTGTCCAGTATCTCATGGGGTTGCGAGCGCCTCAGCTGCACAGAAATCAGGAGGGATTATCTGTGAAACTGCAGCACTGGAAAGGGCTGTTAACCCTGAGAGAGAAAGGAGCAGCAATGGAGATAATTGGGTTGTGGTAGTGAGCTGATTCCCTGGAGGAGAAATTAATGCCCCTGATGGGAGTGGTAGTTGTTAGGTCAAAAGTGAGGAAAGTTCATGAAGGCACAGCTCAGAGGCTGAGGGCAGGAAGGGGGAAATGTTGAAGAAGCCCAAGGGAGACTGGAGAAGGCCTGGCCTTTCTGCAACACGTGCCTGCAGGGAGGACCTGCCTTTGCCTCAGTGGGGCTGGGTGTGCTCTTCTTCAGCGATGAGTTGACACAAAGAAGTTGACTCAGTACGTAAACAGAGAGTGGTTTTCACTGCCTAAAAGGAGAGAGCGGCAAACAACAAAGGTTTTTCTGTGATAAGAGATGTCTGCCAGGTGCCTGAATAAAGTAGCAGGCATGCCTATCCTCTCCTATCTCTTCACACTGTCAGTTGGGTTGAAGTACTGCTTTTTTGATGTTATGTGGAGTAATAAGATCTATATAGAGGAAAAAAGATACACGTACATAAGCAAAAATCCCAAGTGACTTCAGAAATAGTAAAAATTGCCAACCTAAACCTAAACAACTCACCAAACCTGTCGTCTGCATGGGAGTTTCACTGAGGGGCGGCAGGCCGTGGCATGAGGTTATTATAAGGCAGAGGTGAGCACCTCCAGTGCTGTAAAACTGAAGAGTCCTTAATGCAGTGCGGCGCGCAAGGAAACCACTGCCTGCCCAAAGCAGCTTGATGCAGTCATCAAGACTCCAGGCGAACATGCTGGCCTCTGAACTTCACCAGCTGAGGGACCACGTGCTTCTCCTTTGGCTTCCTCTGCTGCGGAAGTAGGTAATTTCTGGTTGAAGAGTGAAGAGAGCAGAAGGGAGCAGCCACCTCTGAAAGTGCCTGTACTAATTGTACTGGACTTCTTGAATAAATGCCCTCTGGTAATCATTTAAGGCAGCAAACAGTTAATGAAAGCCTCATTAATGCTTACAGATTTTTTTTTTTGTGTGCAACAAACCTAGAAACATTTATTGTCTTTTCAACAGAACACCTCCAGAGGATTAAAGACTGCAAATGCAGTGGAATATATCACAGAAAACAAGTAAGAGGGGATATATCTGGTTTTTACACTGTCAATCAAAAAGAAAATATTGTGGGTGTTTTCCCCCTTAGAAAAAATAGCTGAGATCATGATGATGACAAAAGGTGTAAACCCAAGCATGCATATGCATGTGCACTGTTTTTCTGGTTTCTTTAATTTTTTTTTTTAATTTTTTTTTTCCCCTCTTCAGATTCAGTATTATGGTATAATGCCCTTCTTTACTCTTTATATAAACTTCTCAAAAATAACGTGTATATTTCTGAGGTTTAGTGTTTATCATTGCCATGGAATATAATAACAAATATAGGAATAAAAATCCAGTACTGTAAATGTTCCTGTCCCAGACTAAACTGGAAATTTTCTAAAGCTGCAGTGGTTTAAATCTACTTTTAATTCATTGCTATTGTGTCATTAAAAAAAAAGAGAAAGGAGGTAGTTCTTTTTGTATTTTACTGTAGAAGAAAGGTTTGAGCTTGCTGAGTTTGTGAGGTGCTGTCATTATTAAAGGAGTTAAGTAGTAGGATACCATTTATATACTGAGAAAATATGGGCATAATTCCAAGAACTAGAAACAGATTTTCCTACTATCATCTTTTATACGCTAGAACATCTTCAAATTCTAACATCATGAGCAGCTTCTTGGAAGAGGGTATTATGTATTGTGCTTATAAAATGAATGCTCATTGGTCTGTGGGCCAGTTAAAATCTCATATACTTCCAAGATCCTATACAGGTATACAGTGTACTTAAAAATGTCTGTTGGAAAGTTACTCTGACATAAAGTTAATGGCACTTTGTACTTTATCTCCTGCTTTACAAGATAGATGATGGCCCTGATAATCCTTGCTTATGAATAAGATTAGTTCTGCTGAATGCTTGTTCTAATTCTTGCTTTTTATTGCACTTTTAGAGAGAATTTAGAAGCACAGTCAAGTAAGTACTGACATTGCCAAGTCCAGTGTTTCACTATTATGTGCTATTATACACCACATTCTGATCCATTTTTACCTCATGATAAAAGCAGTGTGCTCCCACTAGAGTTAATAGAGATTTATGGATTTCTCCTAGAGTTTTTCTCCAAATGTCTTCTGCTAATGTCTGTTCATATCAACACAATATTATCTGGGAACTGGGTGGTTACTTTGCCTGTGGACTATAGGCGACAGATGGGAGGTGAGACAAGAAATGGAACAGTGGATTGATGGCCCAATGGAGAAGATCTGCCCGGGGGCAAAGTGTGCCTTGGATTTATGCATTGACCTCATTCACTGTTGGAACTACGTTATGAGCGCAGTGGTGTGAGAACTGGGCTTCTTGTTCAGTTTCAAGGTGGTTTTCTTTCCACAGTTTGCAAACAAGATTTTGAAATCTACTGGTGCTCAATTGTGGATGGCAGCTCAGTAAAAACAAAGTCTCCAAGATTTTACCCTTAGGGCTTTTGAGGGCTGTGAAACACTTGAGGAGAAAAATGTCCATGTGCACAGAGCCTGCAGAAGATCTTCAGTGTGGGGCTTTTGGTTGACACACTGTGAGCTGCTCTTCCTTGCTGCAAAGGAGCACGTTGCATCCCCAGTGAACCAAGGCAACTGTGTTAATTCCATGCTTTGCCCTTTATGTTAGCATTTGCATCCCTCACAGAAGGGCAAACTATATCATTTAATACATAGTTATCACGTATTCCACTGAGTGGCCTCTAGTGTGGGCTGAAATTGTGAAAAAAAAAAAACAAACCAAACCCAAACCAACCCTGTAATTAGGTTTTTCTTCCAGTGTGCTGATTCTGCCGGAAAGAGAAATATGCATTTCATTCTACAGAATGCTCCCTCTCTCTATTTTTAACATGTCTTGCCTAAGAGAAATCCCAAAGCGTGGCTCCAGGAGAGGGCTCTCTAGTTTGCGAGACCATTGCAGGTGTCGACTGATGCTCAGTGATTTGTTTGATGGATTCACCTATTGCTCCTGCAGCAACCCCCTGACAGGGAGCACGGAGAAGCCTGAGGAAACCCTTTCCCAGTGGAGGCTTTTCTGTCACTGGCTTTTGGCAGGAATCTTCCTTAAGCAAAACCGCTTTTGCTTTCCTGCACTGTAGAAACTGATTTTCCATTCAGTTAGGCTGCCAGAGTGCCCTTGATTTTTAAGGGTGTTTCAAATGCTTTGTCCATGCTTGAACCAGAGTAGTCTCGTGGTTGGGTTACTGTGAGGAGATATATCCTGCTCTCACTAAACTTGGGCAGAAAATGGAGATGAGGGTGGGTGTTCACAGGGACTTCAATAAATCTCATTTCCTTAGAAATCTTTACATTCGTGCTAGTTCTCTGGTGCAGCGCTGCTGGCACCAGCTCGCTGCCTGCCTTTAAACTGGATGTCAGCACTGGTCATCTTTGACATGCGTGAATTTTCAAAGGAAGAGCAGTGTCTCCAAACCCAACATCTAGTTTGTGGTTTTTTTGAAGGAAGTGGGCTGGTTTTCTGCAAATTTGATGTAACTGATGTTTCTGTTGGGGGAGAGCAATAAAATGTATAGCTTTCCTCTTCTTACAATATTTTATCCAAGAGGTTCAGGGTTAAAAAATAAAACTGAAAAGATAAACTGTAGAGATGAAAAACTTAGCCATTGCTCAGACTGGTGGCAGCACAAATCTTGAGAAACTGCAGGTGAAAATTACGGAGCTGAATGAAGCAAATTATTTTCTCTGATATAGTCAGGCTGAAGGGAAGCCTGTCACTCTGTCCTCTGATAAATACAAAAGCGAGTTTTTTCCCCATGTCCCTGTGACATTTTCTTCCTTGGCTCGTAAGGTGTGAACACCTTTCTCCTTCTGGAGCCACTTTAAACCTCTGATTTGACAGTTTTTCCAAATAATACTAATTAATGTTGTTTTGATACAGAAGATGATGCCTTTGATGAATTATTTAGCCGTGCTCCAGAGAAACTGGATGCTGTAAAAAAGGTAATTTACTTTTTTAATAGACATTAAAATTTGTAAGGTAAAGCATAATTCGTGATTTCACTGAAAAAAGTTATCTTTTCTTCCACCCTCTCCTCCCTTTCTCTTTCCTTTAGGTATTCTTGCAATTTGTCAACCAGCACGTTGGAAAATTAGGATTAAATGTGAAAGACATCAAATCTCAGGTAGCCTGCTCTAAGCTGCATGTTAACTATGTTTTGTCAGCCATTTGAGTGTTTCCTCTCACCATTAGGAGTCCTCCTTTTTGTTGTAGTAATTGGAAACTTGGCAACATAACAATTATTTCTAGCTTCGGGTTAAGACATCGGGCTTCAGTCTCTGAAGTTTCTGAAGCTAATAAGTAATGCAAAAATATAGCTTGGTATTGACAAGCTCTATAGCTACAGGGAGTAATTTTCAGAGTCTGCTGAACTCCTATGGATGCTCCTTCTGTCGGGATGGAAATAAGGGTGTTCTGACAATTAAACTGAAAGCAAAGTTGATTGCTGGTGCTTAGTGATTGTTAATGCTGGATTTGTGTCACGGTTGGAAGGCCTGATTTTCGTTACATTCCAAAGTCCCATATCCTGAACATCGAGCTTCTTTAGAGCCCATGACATTGCAAGAGACGTGCTGGTTAGGCACCTCGGGATCACCTCCCTGGGCGCCACTGAAGAGAGGCACAAGCGCACCTCCTCGGCCGCTGCCCCCGTGGAGGGCGGCCGGTGGCTCGCGCGGAGCCAGGCAGCTGCAGCATCCTCCCCGCGCCTCTCCAGGGAGCGAGCGAGCAGTGGGGAATGAGCTCGGGGACATCCCTCCTGGCTTTTTCTTTCTCTGCTTCTGCAGACACGCGTGCAACAACTGCGGGAGAAATCAGCCCACAGCTTTTGCTTTGCTCCAGGCATTGAAAACCTTGGTGCAGTGGCGGTCCCTGCGATTTATGCTGCACAGATGAAAAGCGGAGCCGTGCTCCAGTGCTCTTCTGGGTTTTCCTGGTGGGCAACTGTGAGAAAGGAAGCTTTGCAAGTGTGTTTTCAGAAATGTCAGGCACTAGACACAATTTTCTTTTATTGATAGTTACAAGCGTTTGTCGCTTGTGGTCGCCTGAAGTCTCTTCACATCTGGAATAGTTTGTTTTAATAGCTGTCCTTTTACAAGGTCGTATTTTTATTAATATGGACTTGGGACCCTTATGTAACTAAATATGAAGTTCACTGTGGAAGAGGTTGAGGGAGCTGAGTCGTTAGGCTGTCTGCTTGCCAGAGTGCCATTTAAATTCCTTTATTGCTCTAATGGCATTTATTGGAGTAATTTACTAAAAGCCAACATAATAAGTAATACTCAGATCATTCTTCATCTAGTTTGCAGATGGAGTTATCTTACTTCTGTTAATTGGCCAACTGGAGGGTTACTTTCTGAATTTAAGGGATTTCTTCCTGACTCCAACCAGCACAACGGAGATGGTAGGTTGTTATTTAATTACTTAGAGCTTGAGGCTCCAAACATCTTTTATATTTAATGCTTCCTTGTATCAGTGAAGAGCTCTGCCTCTTGCTTTAATGGCTGCTGCTGTGTGTGAAGCCCCATGCTTTCAGTGTTTGCAGGATAGTGGTTTGGGACAGTACAAATTCACGTATTCAGTGCTATTAAAATACCATGGAAAAGGTCGGTGTCATCTTCAAAATTAGTTATCATCTCATGGGAGGCAAACTATTGTTACTTGCATTTATTTGGCAGATACATGCTTCTGAAGCCTTCTGGTGAAACACAGGTCTGTGTGGCAGGGAGTTGGTATGCTATCTCCTACAAGGCTGCTCTGCAAACAACATTTTTAAGTGGATGACACCTCTGGCATAGCAGAAACCTATAAGTTCCCTTATGCTGTCCTTAAAATATACCTTAATTAAGACATAACCAGAACATTTTGAGGGCCCCCTCTGTGCTTAGGAAGCTCTTAAGAATTTGCATCTTTTCCTCCCCTGAGGCTGGGAGCTTACCCAGCCAGGCTTGCTTGACACCTTTTTCAACCTCTACCAGGCAGACTTCCTCAGTGCTTTAAAAGGAAAAGCTGGCATCAGCCAGAAGGTAGTGTGTGCTGGGCTGCCGGTGTAAATGCCTCCTCCACAGATCTAGGATGTTGATACATTTTGAGATATTTGAGATATTTTCATATTTTCTCTGGTGTGGGAAGGAATTTTTCATTTGGATCGCTGAATAGCTCTGAAAATACTGAAAGCATAACTGTTTTCCCTGGGTTATATTCAGTTAGATCTCTGAAGGTGAAACATATCAGATCCTTTTTGCTTGAGAGCTGCCTGAGAAGGGAATGGGGCCTCCCAGAGAGGTGGTGGATGCCCCATCCCTGGAAACATTCAAGCCCAGGCTGGACGGGGCTCTGAGCAACCTGATCTGGGTAATGGTGTCCCTGCTCACTGCAGGGGGTTGGACTAGATGGGCTGTGGGGGTCCCTTCCAGCCCAAAACATTCTGTGATTCTATGAATACTATGGGATAAAGCCCTGGATTCTATGAATCTCTGCTTTGGTGGGGTTTGTATTACAGCTTCCCCTCACAGACAAGGTTTTCATCTGATTCTTAACCTCACCGCAGTTAATCTCCTTGGGCAATATTTATTTCTAATGAAAATTCTCAGAGGTCTTATATTAATTAATAAATACTCCTGTGGAGCTTGTCATCAAAATATTTAAAAGCACAATTGTCTGAGACCTAGGTTCAAATTTTGTGAAAATGTCATTGCTGTCAGTTGATGACTGTTTAAGTTATTAGAAAAATTCTGATTTTTTAAAATCTAAAATGATTCAGAATGGGGAAAATATATTTCAAAGGGTTGAAAATAAAATCAAAGTATTTCCTTGCAGTTGTTTTTCTTCCCTTTGTCCTCCTCCACTCAGTTTCCAAAATTTTTTGCTCTGGTCCATTGGCTCGGAAACAAATTTTTAACACTTCCATTAACTTTATTCAGAGGAAGTAAATGATTTTTTTTTTTTTATTTAAAATTTCAGAGATAACCTTTTTCTTTTTGGATCATCCCTATTCAAGCCTCACAGATATCTTTCAAGAAATGAGATATCCCTACATTTTAGGTACAAATCAGAGCTCAGACTTTCTAGATCTTACCCTGCATGTGCTGGTCACTGGCCTCAGAGGAGTGTATAAAGGGTTTGTGTACCAATTCAGTACAATTCTCTACATCCTAGTAATTTCATTTTAGCAAAGCTGCTTCCAAGTACTGGACTTATTGTTGAATGGTTGGCCAAAGCGGTATTTACTATTTGTTTCTGTCGTTCATTATAAAATGAAAAACAGGATGACAATATAACTAAAAATATTGAGCAACCATAGTTCAACTGCCATTTGTACATAAAAAAATGTCTTTCAATTCCCCTGTGCTCTCCAACTCCCTGTCATTTTAGACATTAATTGGTACAGAAAACTATGAAAATGTAACCTTTGCTGAGGTTTAAAACACGTCATTTGTGTTATAAAAATGGTGACAACCACGCGCGCTGTTATGATTGGTGTGGTGCATCAAGTTTCGTTCAAGCGTAAAACCTGAGGTTCAAAGCTGGCACGTACACCTCGTGAATCGCAAGGAGGGGAAATTGGGATAGAAGCAGTGATAGCGAGGGGGAAATAGAAACAAGAAATGGGGTGGGCAGAAGCCCATGTTAGAGGGCATATTCTGGGGCAAAGAATATAATCATGAAAGAGGTCAGGCTGAAATTAGGGGTGAACTTGTGTGGTCAGGAGATGAAGAATATGAAGGAGGGCCCTTGTGCTTATCAAAACTGTGTAAAATCAGTACTTTGGCCAAAACAGGCCCAGAGCTGAAGTACCTGAAACATCCTGACCTCTGTCTGGTTGTAAAGCCTAGATAATTTTCCAGCCTTTTTGAGTCTGGAAGCGCATCTGGATGAAACAACTTCTGTTTCTACGTTGCCTTTCTTTGATAATTATCAGTATTTCTGTCTGAAGATTTATTCTGAAATCCGCTTGTCATCATTGCTTGCAAATCTCATTCGCGTTATAGAGAGGGAAATGTGCCCCTTTTACCTACCCTGGTTCATTACGGAAATATTTGATTTATTCATTCTAATCAGAAAAATATGTTGGTCTGTATGAACTTAAGCTCTCCTGACTGCTGGCTATCAGAGGAAGAAAACAAGCCCAAATCCTAAATGTCAGTCTCAGTTACTTGTAAATCAGAGAACCAGGTAATAAATCTAGTGCTTCACTTCAGTGCACACAGTTTTTGCTTGGCTTATGTGTGGGGAACGCTTGTGCTTATTGTCAGAAGGTAACAGGAAACAGGACGGCAGCAGTTATGATGTGTCTCTGGAAGGATAAATTGCTCGGTAACCTAAGGAATGTACAAAGAGACAATTTGAAGTTTGTTCAGGTCTTGTTACTTCATTAGAGGAAGGGACCTTGCTAACTACCAGCCAAATAAACAACTGCCCTTAAGCTATAAGAAGCTAGTAATGGGATGTTATATTACTGTAAAATCCCATTCATGGCTACTGCATATGTGTGTGATACTGCTTTCATGTGGGAAGGGGAGGCAAATTCAGGAAAAAAAACCCCAGACTTCATTCATGAACATATTCTTAATGTCTCATGAGTAATATTAAGGATATAATCATTGCAGTTATTGTGTATAGACATCTTTATATGTTAAAGCATAAACTTCTAGCTTACAAATATAGCTGGTCAGAAGATTTCCAGTCTTTGTAATTCTGAATGAAATATAGACAACTTTCTCTTTATGTATTTTTTGTTTGTTCCAAATGTGGTAAGCATATTGGCGTTGTCGAAAAAAATAGAAATAAATTCCATGCATCTATTAGATCCAGTTATGAATCTAGCCTCTTTTCTGTGTGGAGACATCCATTAACACAAGACTTCCACATGCAAGGTCTATTTTTAAATAAATGGATTCTTCTGCCCACCTCATGGGATAGGTTTCATTGGAGATGGATTTTACATCTGATTTTATATGATAATTGGGAGAAATTCTGAAGAGCACTTCATCAAAACTAAGGAGACGAATATAAGTACATATTTATGAATCAGTATCTTACTTCAGCTGCTGGAGAAATGCTTCTTAAAACATCCTGGCTACTGCACTGTTGGGTAGAAAATATTTTCTGTTATATTGATCTCTCTTTCATCAACAGCTCCACAATGTTAACCTGGCATTGGACTTGCTGACAGATGGAGGTCTTCTGAATTTTTCTGTGAACTCTGAAGGTGAGTCATGACATGCAAACTTGTCTGGAATAGAACTGCTAATATCCTGGCTTAGCAAAAGTCAGGCTAATTGAAGAAAGCAGGATCTGCAGTGTGACACTGACACATGGTCTTATGTGGCTGCCCCATAGCTACTCATTCGGAATGAATAGTAATAAAGCTGAGAATGGTTTTGAACGATCTTTATTTCTATACTAGAAATGTTGGGTTGTTATAAGTTTAGTAACTTTGCACTAAACTTAAACTGTTTGGTAAGTCAGTATTTGTTAAAGATTTTAAACAGTGGCAGCTCCTAGGGAAATTACAGCAGCTGAGCTGGAGGGAAAGCTATTTTCCTATCTCATAAAAAGTTTTAGTGTGTTAAATATAACCTTGTTTCATGTGGGAAGATACCTTGCAGAATATGTCCTGAACATCAGAAACACTGACTGCTCTGTTCAAATCCAGAAAAGCTGGTGGGTCTGTCTCCTGAATGTGAAATTCATAGGTTTTAAGTTGCTGTTGCCTTGTTGCTGTTGCTTAAGTTGCTATTGCCTTGTTGAGACCTGGGAGCTGAATTTTGAACTCCTACATCTGAGTGAATGCTTTCATCGCTGAGTCAATGTACATGCACATTCCTCTCTCTTGTTCCACCACAAAAAAAGAGGGGGAAAAAAAGAAAAAAGAATAATAATAATAGTAAAAGGTTTCCTTTGGATGAGTCCAATTTTCCAATTAAAAAAAATGCTTAACAGAAAAAATTTTGGCCAGGTTCTGGTGGGATGAGGGATGTGGCTACATTAATGGATGCTGCTTAGTCTGGGCTCTTGCAGGGCATGTAACCTCACCCCATCATTCCTCCATCAAGCTCAAAAGCTTGTGTTTGAATAAGGAAATCAAATCTTTATTAAAAATAGAAAATGTTGTCTCTTCCCCTGTTAATTATTCATAAGCAAGTGGGTACATGTGTTTAGTGTGTAACCCATGGCATCATGGAGAGGAAAGGATAGAATTTGGTTTGTCTTTTGTTTTCTTTTTCCACTAATGCTTTGATGAATTTGGCGGTTTGCATGACGGGCATGCACGGATTGTGGGCTTTTTGCCATATTGCACAGAGCTAGGAGTTCGGAAAGCTATTTATGTTAACTTTGGAAAGAATAATCTGTGTGAGCTCAGGTCTGAGATCTACCTTTTGTATGAAAGGAGTAAAACCCATGCTTTTTTTCCTTCCCTCTGGCTATTCTGCACTGCTTCAAATACAGAGTTGATCAGTATAAGAAATATCGGTGCCAACATCTGCAGGTCCTTTAGCTTCACTGGGAAAATCCTCAGCTAGCAATTGAATTTAATATGATTTAGGGGTACTTATTACAACTACACCATTTAGACTGTTCAAGGATCTCATTTACTAGTGTTTCATTGTTATTCTTTCTCCCAGTGATTTACAGCACTGTAAGAAGAACAGTAAACCCTCTAAATCAGTTACTCTCTTCCATTGCAATTATTAAATACAAGAGCAGTTTGTTTAGCCAAGAACATGGAAGCTGAAAACTAAATGAAAAAAAGAAAACAGCCAATAGCAGCAGAACATAATGGAAACATTACAACCCAAAAATAAAGTGTCAGATAATTCCCAACATGATACCTGCCGTAGAAGCAGCATAAAAAACTAAAGCTGTAAAGTCCTATTAAATTATCTACTCTGTTCTATGCTAGTGAAGAATTATTTCCTACTATGCATTATTTATCCTGTCTTCCAGCAAGATAGTGCAGTGAAGGTCCCTTTTCCTTAAGTTAATTTAATAAATAAATAACTTTCTGGATCTATAGTTCCCATTTTGCTCTTGTTACTATTAGGTTGTACAAGTTCGTGTTATAATTGTGAAAAGGTGGAAGATTGTCTTTGGCAGTTGCAGTCTATTAGCAATCCCTGGAATAGAAATACTGCCCATCTGTATTTCTTTCTGGTTTTGTGTATCCACAGATATTGTGAACGGAGATATGAAGACTACAATGCGGATTCTGTATTGTTTGTATTCCAAATACAAGACCAAAGAAACATGAAGAGCCAAGGCCAAGAGCTTGGGCTTTTTTTCTAGCACCTTGTGGTCTTATTTTTGGATTTCCAGCTCTGTTTGCCACTCTTTATGTACATGTGCTTGTGTTTGTCACTTGCTGCATTAACATTGTATATGTAAGTATGTATTCATGCAAGGTTTCACATATACAGCCTGTGTAACTGTACGTATATGTGTGTCCAGGGCCAGTGTACTGTGTAATTCTGTGGCTGTAGCTCCGCTCCAGACCCTGTCTCTTGTTCTCTCTGAGCCCCCCTAACGCTGCAAAGAAGTGCAATGTGTGTTTATTCTAGACTCTGGATTCTTTGCTTCTGGAGGTGAATTTGGAAGTTATTTTTGCAACCTTCCCAGTTCCCTGCTTCTGATTCACTCTGGAAACTAGAGAGGTGAAAGACCCACCACGGCATCTCTGGGAAGGTTGCAGACACGCTTGAAGCTCAAGTTCAACACCTTCTTTAGACAGGTGGCCAGCTCTTGTCGGACAAGAGGATATGGATTGGACACCAAATGAATAAGTAGCAGAAATTAAATCTGAACTTATTGTGTGTTTGATAAATGTTTCACCATTTTCCTGTTCAAATATGGTAAAGGGACCCAGAGTAACATGCTGATGTGAGACCGTGGACTAACGGATTGTCCTGCACAACTGTGGAAAGATGCCCTTATTTCCTTGCTAGTCTAATGCCAAACTGTGGCCAGCTCTAGCCTGCTGCAGCCCTAACATGCCATGTGACTAGCGGGAATACCGAAACCTGTGTCAAACAGGTTATGGGAGCGACTAACACGGCCGCGCTTTCTCTCCAGGAAGAGGCAGATAGATGCTGGATTCCTCTGCAGCCCATAGAAGTAGAGGCCATCATGGACAGGAGTACTGAAACTCAGTTTTTACCACTTCTGACAGCATGCTCATACTGTGGAGACTCTCAAACTCCTCTGAGATTCTCTGAGCTGAATTTTTCCAGTGACTGTCCCCAGGCATCCCAGCAGCCTCCCCTGGATGTAGCAAGGCTAGCCCCAATTTATGTTAGCCGTCACCCTCAGTTTTTCTCAGGAGTCTTAGATCGGAATTCCTTCAAAACTTCCATGTACTCCCTTGACCCTAAAATTATGTCGTGCTTGTGTTGCATAAAGCTTGAGATCTAATTAAAAAATAAAAAAAAGTTTTGATATTATTTTGGCTTCCATCTAAACTGATTTAATTTCCTGTCATCAGTGACTCTGACATTTGATCTCTGATTCGATTCTCCATCTGTGTGGTAAGGGGAAACCAAAGCTCGCCTAGTGTGAGTGCTGACATTTACAGATGAGAATTTGTTGTGTCTACTTCTGGACCACACAGCCTAAGAAAGATCCTTAGATAGCAATGCTGATAAGTCTTCGAGTCTTGCCTTTGAAAATGGTAATACTGCACAGCTGCTGGAGGAAAGAGTTCTGCAAACTGCCCTGAGCCTAATCCTTTTTGCACCAATAATTACCTTGTTATGTTTTTACAGAGAAAAATCCGATGTGTGATGCCAGCAAGCTACAAGATCAGCTTTTTTCCCTTGCAAATGTTAGTTGTGTGTGTTGTTTCGAATGATTTAAGCCAGAAATACTTGTTTTTTCATGTGCAAGTCTCCATAGATATCTTGCTTAATTCCTTAATATAGAATAAATCATTATTGAGCAGATAAAACCGAGACGTGGCTTGTGGAGAGCAGGGGCGAGGGGGCAGGAGGGTGTTTGTTGGTGAGACAGTAGCAGCGTAGCCTTTTCCAGCGAGGAGGCCAACCTGAATCTCTTCCCCGGTGCTGGTGACCAGAAGTCATTTCCAGGGTGTGACTTTAGGCAGAACCTGGGGGCTATGAAGAAGTCAGCGGTGGGGAGATTAGCTGGTGCTGCTCTGGTAAGATGGTTATTAATGATCAAGGAAAGAGTTGGATTTTTCTCTGTGTGTTCTGAGTTTTGTGGTCCACTTCCCCAGCATAAGTAAATCTGGTGCTTGTACTTCTGCAGATTCCTGCTAGGGGAAGTCTAGTTCTTGATATTTAATAAAAGAAAGAGTCATATTCCCTTCCCAACACCAGATTCCCTAAATCTGTTATGAACAAGTCTTTCTTTTGAAAACATACAGGAGAAAAAATGACAGCTAATGTGTTTGAGTCAAAAATATAGCGAGGCCAAAAATGAATGTTTTAATCTGTTTTTTATGCTGCGATCCAATTTATAACATGCTTGATGTCTCTGGACACTTTGATTAAGAGCCTGTGCTTGATTCCTAAAACATGCTACAGAATTTTACCAATCCATCATACAGGCACCCACTCCATAAATTGGTGTAGAATATACAAGTGTACTATTTACATTTAAGATGTAGTCACAGATTTGGCATAGTTTTCATAGTAAGTATAAAGTGACAGAGCTAAAAAGAATACAACAGTATGAAACTGTGGCAAAAAGAAATATATATCATTGTTCTCAGATGTTACTTTTGCCTTGCATCGAGATAACATCTTTCCTTTTTCTCTTACAAGTTAATGAAAACCAAAGCCACTTACTGTTTAATCTGGCAAATTAACTATGATATTTTGGATAAACTAAGCTCTATCTATACAAACCTGTTCATTGACACATAATTAAGTTTACAATTTTCATGTTTAAATCCTAGGTTGTTTGTGATGGAAAAGCATTGTGGACTATTAAGGTGTTGGGTTGTTTTATCGTGCTCCATAGCTAGGTACACAAGTTTAGCTGCAATGACACCTTGGTTTTCCAGTGGAGTCACTGACTGACTGTGTCATACTCTGTTTCCAAGGAAGAACATGCAGTCTGTTTATGTTTTAAATAACCAGTAAATGGTCCAAGAACTTCTGAGCCAGAGAAGAGCCCTGCAGGAGCTTCTGTTATCCTTATCTCGAAGGTAAGTGGCTTTGCGGCAAGGCAACGGCCGGGACGTGAAACGGACCTGATGTGTTTCTACCTCCTGCTTGCTGTCACTTTTCTGTTCTGTCTTTTCAAAGTACATGGCCTCATACCTGTAAAGACGTTTTCCCAGAGGCTGAGTGGCAAGGGTCTGTGGAGCAAAGTGCAGGTGGAAGGGGCAGAGTTACCACGATGACTTTAAGGGAAGGAGCAGATGCACAGAACTGCTGTAAAGCCTGGAAAAGCAAACTGGGGATCTGTCCCTGCTGTCAACCTCCTTCTTCTCCTCGGGAGGAGGATTACCTTGCCATTTCTTCATGCCCTCATGTGGCTACAGCCATACCGGCACCTTGCTGGTGTGCCTCTCTGGGAACGGGGCAGTTAAACTCCAGAGGGAAAACACTGGCACCCACCAAATGCCCTGGGCAGGTGGGAGCAGCACCTATACTCCTCTGGGTGCATATTCTTAGTGCCTTTCCTTTTCTTTCTTCTCAGTTTTTCCTCTTCTCTTATTCTTTTGCTATGATTTCTATTGTGTTGCTTTTTTGCAGGGAGATATCCCCACAGTCACTTCCAAAATTTCCTTCAGCCGTTAGGCTTTCAAACCTTGAAAGCAGCTGTTCAAAGGCTTCCTCTCCATGGGCTCGAAGTGTGTTTGTGTCTGTGTGAAGGAATCTTGCTGTTCTTTCTCTTTCAGGCTTCTAAAATTTCCCCTAAGAATAAAAGCCATTGTCAGTTTTTACACAAGTGATTTTTATTTTCTAGTCAATTAATATTATAATAAAGAATAGATGAAAGTGTTACTTAGGAGGAAACAAAATAGTGTATATGAGCCCTTCTGCTTGCTGTGGAGATGGATGTGTTTCCTTTGTTACTCAAAGTTTTCTATGATGGTGACAAGGTGAGCAGGACACAGAGAGTACATGGAGAGGTGAGTTTTGAGACTAGAGATAATGAAATCAAGAGGGCGGTACTGTAGACTGGAAAGTCTCTCTCCCCCATGCTCTCCATCAGCCAGTTGTACTTTCTGGAGTATTAAAATGAAAAAACCCACAACAAACCATCTTTATTTCTTTGGCATTTTGAGTTGACCAAAGTGCATCGGGGCACCTTTGCCGTTGACTTTTCCCCTTAGCACCTCCAGATGTCTAAGCCTCCCCCCTCCCCCCTGTGTTGTTCCATTATCACTGGAGTCCTCTAAGCCATTCTGCTCCAGCCACTGGCTAGGATTAAAGTTTTTAAGGACTTTATCTACTGACGCCCTTTCTCAGGCTGTACTTAATAAATTTCACATACATCAACAAGAAGCCAATAAAATAATATGAAATAACATAAATGTTAGAGGAGAAGGGAGGAGCCCCATCAAAAATGGATGAATTTTATCTGTAGAACAGTGGCTGGCTGCTTGGATGAGAACTATCTAAATTTAGGTCCTAAAATCTTGCTATCATGAAATTCTGGGGAACTGCAGTTCAGATGCTTCATGCTGTCCCCTTCACCTGTATTCCAGGTGCCCACCAGGTCTTACCTCCTATGGAGAGCTGCTGTCTGCGCTGGGCTCATCCTGATGCAGTAGGGAGCAAATGCTTCACAGCAGTTGGGTGGTTTAGCTCTTTTGGGAAAAGGAGCCCGGCTGCGGAGTTGTGCCCATGATGGCAAATGGAAAGTTGCAACATATGGACTGAAATGCCTCTGGTGTAACGCAAATATGTTCCTTTCCCATCTGTTTTCATCTTTTCCCCATTTAACTCCCCCCTTTTTTTTTTTTTTCATCTAAAGCCCAATTTTCCCTTTGGGGAAGTGTTTTATTTTAATGGAAAATGTCAGCCATCACATTCAATCATCACTTTCATACCAGGGGAGTCTGTGTCTTAGGATCCCAAACAGAGCACACTTTCAGTGAAGTGTCCAGGGGCGGGGATGAGGGCCAGTTTGTCCCTGGCTTGGATGTCTTTCAGGACCACCTGTATAATCCAGTTGCCAGTCCCAGGCCAGAGAATATTATAAATATTTTAAAGTCTGTAGGTACAGTGCTAGTCAGGCTTTTAGGGACCAAAAGCCAGGAAAAATAAATTGTATAGAGTAAAAAAGCCACAAGTTTCAAAGTACTTCTTAGCGTGCCTGTTTTTAGTAAAAATACTATTGCAAACATATTGTATGACTTTAAATGCATCTAAACAATGCACTTCTGTTATGTGATAGAAAAGAGTTTAGATAGTTTGGACCACATTGTTATGAGACTGTCCTAGTGATATAAGGAACTCTTAGTGAAATTAGATATACGTCTTTTGTCAGGTTATTCTACAAACACACCAACTAAAATTATCCAAAAAATGAATCAACCTCAATTTACAGCCCCGTTCTAGCATCTGACTTTCCTATGTGTTCTTCACCCTGTATATTTCAGTACTTTGGCATTCTGACACCTTGTCCCCCACCCCATTTTTCTTCTTCTTGTGCCCCCCTTGTGCTGCTGCCCCAGGTGGTCAAACAGCCGCCTTCTGCAGTGCCTGCTCCTTCCCCTCTCCATGCTCAGAGCTGCTGAGCTGTCACTGGGAAGGTATCTTCATATTTGCAAGGCAAAAAAGCTGTGAAGAAAATCTGGAAATGCCATCTGGCTGCTGCATATAAGAATTTAAAATGTTTCTCAGTGGTACGCAAGAAGAATTCCTTTGTCCTTCCTCCAATTAAAAAAAAAAAAAATATTCCAAGATAGAAGATAGTGTTTTGACTAACCCAATATGTTAGGGATACAGAATTACATCCCGATCACAGTAATGAGCTAATTTTCCATCCCCATTTTACCTTTTGATGCAAAGCAGCTAGGATACATACGTGTGTGTGCGTGTGTAGTTTTCCTGGATGTGTTCCCTTTTTGGCACAAAAATGTTGAGGTTTTGAAAATTTCTGAATGTTTGAGAACTCCAGCAGATCAGACTCCTCTGATGCAGTCGTTGTATGCTGGGATTTTTTGCAGTGGTGCGTGGGATTTCTGGATACAGGTCTCCCAGTTGGCACTGGTGGGAATGTACCTTCTGCTGTACTCTTGTGTGTAGCAGTGTTACTTCTCCTAGAACTGCCAGGTTTGCAGTGTGCAAGTAGAATTAGGTATGCGTAGGACGTACCTCATAGTTGTGACACCTCAGGTTTGCTCTCTGTGCGTTCTGCAGGTTTTATTCAGATACTTCTGTATAATAAATCTTGTCATGATGATGGCCTTCATCAATAGCAGTGACAGAAGGTTGGACATCTCCTAAGGTGAAGCTCAGAGGTTGGTTTTGGGACAATTACAGCACAAGAGGAATACAGCTCTCACACCAAGACTCTTCCAAATTAGTGTATCTTGGGTAAGAGAAATTTAAGCATGTAATTTCTATATGCAAATACCTGTAAAGCTTGCATTCTAGTAGTGTTACAGAACTTGAAGAGCCAGAGGTTTGATCTCAGTGCCTTCTTAGTCCTTAAAGTTACTCCTGAGATCGGCAGCAAGATATTCTTTGAAAAGACTTGTTGATCTCCTGATGGTGTAGCGTCTGTCTGGAAGGGCAATGAAGTCTATAGGGAAAGGGATTTTCCAGGATCTTGGACATGAAGCCAAAAGGGCAAGAGCTGTTGACAGAATTTCTTATAGGGGATCCCCACTGTAGAAATGTTGACTCTGGCTCACTGCTAAGTTTAGATACCATGTAAAACACATACCATGCACTTTATACAGAGCAGATGGTATAACAGGCTTTACTGGTTGCAGTGTGTCAAATAACAGATTGTCTAGAAAAGTTTGCTTGCTTTTGGCAGACAATTTAATTCAGCTCATAGTATGTTACTGAAGTTCACTGTGCATCTCTGCAAGAGTAGGCAGCTAACACATTTTATGTCATCTGCTATACCAAAAGTTTCTTAAATAATAATAAAAAAACCTGTTAGAAGTTGTGTCCCTACTTGTTCTCTTGAGTGGAGGTGGGGAAAGAAGTCTCAAGTGTGTGAGTAGAAAAAGTAATCTGAAATCCATGAAATTGATTCATGTTCCAAAGCCACAATCTCCTTCCAGTTGGTACAACATTATATTTTCATTCTCTTTTTATACACTTTTTGAAATAATTCCCCCTTTTATTTTGGAATGGGAGAAACACAAAAATCTCAGATGTTATTGCAAAAAATACCGTTTCTACAAACTTTTAACATCTACACAGAATAGTCTATTAGATTCAGTACCAGTTTTGATCAGACAGATTCAATAAACTGAAGCACTGTTTAATCTTAAGAATAAGAACTAAGCAACCACAAACATGGACATTAAACTAATAATAAGGGGATCTGTGTACAGCTTGATCATATTGAGCATGATCATATTGCAAAGGGATCTGTCTTCAGGTCTCTCTGTGTGTCATTGCTTGTTTTTCTCTTCTTGGAAACAGTTTCCATAGTGTAATCCAGGCAAAAGGACTGGACCAGTCTGGCATGTTCAGCAAGCAGGTCAAGGCTTTACATCAAAGTGACTTACGTTTGCAATGCTCTTCCATTTTTGTTGCATGGGTGACAACCTGAAACTACTGTCAAGTTACCCGTTTGTTACTAAGCTGAGCTTATATATTGAGTATCTCAAAGACCAAGTCACAGTATAGTGTTTACAGATGGTGTCTGAGGAGCTTGAAGTCCTGCAGACTGTGGTTGTATGTGACTCCAAATGGTGGTAATGTCTTTAAAATGGACTTAATCTTTAAAAAATATCATATCTGTAGCTGTGAATCACTATATATGTTTCACGTTTCATTCCCTTGTTGCACATCTTGCATGTGAAATCCATTTGTTGTCTTCTGTGTACCCATCTGCGCCAAACTCTCAGAGGATAAGACTCAGTAATATTACTGAGTTCCTTAGTGTGAGCCCTAAAAACCTGTATTTTTTCGACTGCAGATCACTAGTCCAGTGATCTGGCCACTACCTTGGCCAAAGTGGTGGCCAGCACCCTGTCAGATGCTGTGATTTGCCTGTAGGTGCAAGGTAAGACTTGTGTTGGCTATGACAACGGTGGGTAAAGGAGGAGGTGTGCTGGCATCCTCACTATACACAATTCCTACAGGCCTCTGAGTTTTAAAAGACACAGACGACAGCAGGTTCCCTCCCTGTAAATCCAGCCCACCGACAGACGATTCTCTTGCCAGCTGGCATGGTTTTATTATGATTTTGTTATTAATCATGATTTGCCAGTTTTCTCTAGCTCAGCCTGACTGCCGTTTCTTGTTATCACCAGTGGTGCCACCAGTGCCCACAGTGGGGTAAGGGGAGTGCCGTTTTCTGTACCTCTTTGCCATGGTCATTGCCATCTCTCAGGGTTTCCAGGGAAAGTGGAACTTGTCCAGAGTCTACAACTCTGTGGATGAGGAGAGGTGATCAGCATCTCTCTGAGAATATGACCTGTGAGGAGCAGCAAAGATCCCATGACACACGTGAGCCATGGCAGGGCAGTGAGGGAAGTGGACGTAAGGGCTACAAGACATTGCAGGGGAATGTGTTACCTGGAGGAGGAGAGTAAGAGGGGATGGGTATCCTGGAGGAGGAAGAGACTTGGCTGGGACTAAAGGGGGAAGGTGTAAGGTGCACAGAGAAGATTTGTATTTTCTCAGTAGTGTCACAGTTCTTCATGTCTTCAAAGGAGATGGTTACTGCAGGAGGACACTGAGTACAGGCAAGAAACCCACCCAAACCTTGACCCAGCAGAAGCAGGGTCTTGGGAACCTTCCCAAGGTTCTCCATGTGCTTGGGAACCTTCAAGTTTGGGTCCCTGAAAGCTTGTTTAGTGACCAGAAGGCTACTGGCAAGTTATGCCAGCTACTAAGGTCCTGATCTTATACTACTGCTGCTGCTGCAGAACTTGAGAAAGGTGGCCTCAGACCTGTGTCTTTTCTGGGGTCCTACTGTATACAAGCTGGCACTTATGGTGGGCAACCAGTACTTCCAAAGAAATTTTTTAACAGATTAGTAATCATCAAGCATGTCAAAATCCATCAGCACGTAACCTTATTGAGTCAACTTGAAAATTATCTATTCTCTGACCTCTCACTGCCTTGCTCCTTGAGAGTTTGTTCCTACAGAAAGTGGATTTGAAGTGTTGCCAGCACATGATGGTGGTACTACACAGGCAGCTTTGCATGAGAGTTAGTGACCACACAGTGTTGAGGGCCGAAGAGAAGAAGGTCTCTCAGAGGTGACCAGGTCTCAGAGGAGAGGTGGAGCGGGTACTGGAGTAGACAATGCCTTCCCTTCTCCCCCCTCTGCACAGAGGAAGGATTGACGCTGTCCAAAATTTGTACTTTCTGGGTCCCGTGGATGGTTTTTTTCAAGACGCCCACCACTGACTTAACTGTGAATTCAGTGGGAGTTAAGCCAAATCTCAGAGCATTTCGGAAAATCCTTTTCAAAATATGTAGTCTGCCATTGGCGGGGATGTTGCCTGGACGCCTTCCAGAGCAGCTCCCAGGCCTAGCGGGATCGTCACCGAGTGCTTGTGGGAGTGACAGACTCCACCCATGAGACGCAAATGGAAGCAAGGGTGGGATGAGTGTGGGCACCTGGGTGCTGACCTGCTACGGGGAGAGCTGCGGACATGCGTGTTGGGGGTGATCCCACCTCCGGCTCACAACTTCCCCCTGGAACAAAATCTGTTATAAACTTGGTGGCTCTAGAAAATCCATTTGTTGCTGGCCTCGAGCCAGTCCAATCAAGAAACCCTCATTTGCAATCCTAGTAGCAGCATGAAATGTTCACTTCAATTTTGCTCATAAGCTATTTTTGATTAACTGCAGACATTTGTGCTGACTTTTCAGCAGCAATCTCTTTGCATACTGAGCCATATTTGCATGTAGCAATGGGTATTTGGGCACGAAAAAAGGATATTTCCTTATTACTTTCCGATATCTCGGATTTCCTCTCATCCAAGCGCAGAAGCAAATCCAGTATTAGTGGTTTAAGAATTAATTATCTATCAGGGAGCTGAAGCAAACAGTTTATGGAAATCCTACTTACATTATCTTTGGAGAAATGATTGTGGGCAACCAGAACTTACCAAGAAGTGGTTTTTAACTGATTGATAATCAAACATGGCAAAATCCATCAGCAAATAGCCTGACTTAGTGTACTAGAAAATTAACTAATAGCTGGAAGTATAGTCCTCTCTGAAATTATTCTTTCTGTGATTTGACATCTCTAGTAAGCCAATTGCTGCGAATTTAATTTCATCTTTATCTTTCTGTGAGGATGTGTTTTAACGGTTGCTTTGGCTTGCTGCCCTCTAATAAGGATTTTTACTTTTTTTTTTTTTTTTTTTAAAAAAAAAAGAAGGTGCTTTGCAAACTAGATTGCTTTCATAGCAAGGAAACCTGTTGTTTGTGCACAAGGTGATCCTTGTGTGCTGCTGGGTGGTGGTGGCAGGGAGCTGCCACCTGCTGCATGTGGGTATGGCCAGCGGTGGTCTCTGCAGGAAAGCGTGCCCTCGCAGCCCCGCGACGGGGGCCAGGCACCACTTCTGCAGGGGAGGAAGGTGAGTCTGGGGAGATGCTGCTGCTGTGGGAATCCCTGGGGGCCTAGCTGTGCAAGGGGATGGGAGAAGAGAAGGGGTGCTGGGGCAAGAGCAGCTGGAGAGGTATGAGCATGGTTAGCATGTCCCTTGGGCACTGAGCTGCCCAAATCCTTTCTTGGTTTTGGCCAGGATGACCCAGTGTGGATTCCTGGGTCAGGAACCGATTAATGGTGGTGTTTGTGGGGGAGGAGGCAGCCCCAGGGAGCAGCCCTCCTGCCCCCTGCCCTGACCAGCCACCTTCCCGAGTGGCCTTCAACGTCTTCCTCCTGTAAGCAGGCTCGTTTCTAACCGGGAGCGTGTGTTCATTGAGTTGTGTGATTAAGGTTGCTGGGTCTTCTTGTAGGGAAGACACCAGGCTCAACCCACTGCTCCACAACACCCGCCTATGCTGGGGGAGCAGCTCCGTTGCTTCGGGTACCTGGAATGAAACCCCTGCAACTCCCTCCCCCTCCAACTCTGCTGAAAATGTTCCCAAAGTTATTGCTTCTTGTTTTCTCCTTGTTTGTTTCTTTGTTTTAATTCTGGCTTTTTCAAAAGTCTCTGCCTTCAGCACACAAGCCAGTGTGCTTTGTTTTGCTCAGCAGTGAGTGGCCACTGCAGCAGGGAAGTTTCCAAGGCTCAGCTGGGGTAAAGGCATGTATTATAAAGGCACAGGTTCATCCCTGAATGTGAAGCAGTTTCGAAACAAAAGCAGCTCTCCTAGACAGAGCCTCCATGGGTCTGCACATAGAGCACGCTTCTGGGGAGCCATCCTGGGGGCTTTGTCTGGATGGGACATCAGTTTTCCTGGTACATGGGGTGGGGGACATCCACCAGCTTGGGAGGGTTGATGGGTGCACATAGAAACAGGTCAAATTACTTCCTTTTCAGAATTTTTTAGGCTGCTATTTTTCATTTTAAAATGCTTTTTTGTTGGGTATCTGAGCATCTGACACTGTGTATAGGGTGTGTGTGTGTTGTGTTTGCTCATCTGGCTTTCTGCATGCTAAATTCTGTATGAAATTCCATTTCAAAATGCCTAAATGAAAATAATGACTGAATTATGAATAATCCAGTAAGTAAGAAATTTCAATAATCATTTTCTGATACAAGACCCTGAACAAATGAATGCTAAATTAAATAGCATTTCTTGATGATGAAGGAGAGATATGAAGTTTGCTGTAAAGATTGTATTTAGCTGCAAATCCACATCTCTCCATGATTACAAGTCAAAACAGAGATACCCTTTTTACTTGCAAAGAAAAAGAAGAAAGTACTAATGTAAACCAATATGTCTAACAGAGTTGCTTTAAAGTGATTCTGTGTTAGACACTTGGAGGACAGCTATATTTGGGTAAAATCTCCTCCTGCCCTTCAGTGATGTGATGGCTTGTACACTGGCACATCAAAAATCATTAATCTTTCAAAACAAACAGTGGTCACCTGTGAAAACAACCCCCTGCAAACAAGAAATGAAGACAGTCCAACTACATGTAATAAAGACAGAAGTGGAAAGCTCTGCAACCCGCTGAGAGAAATGTTTTCAAGCCTGGGAAATTCATGAGGCTAGAAATACAGTGAAGAATAAGCAAGCCAATTGAGACTGCTGCTATATGAAGATTTTTCTTTTTTTTTAAGGCACAGTGGTCACACTTCCAGTCTTTCTTCTGTTTTCCAGATTCCAGTGTCTGAGTTATATTCCTGATAATTACCATGGGGAGAGCCATTGTGATAGTGGAACCTTTATCTTCTCAAAAAAAAAAAAAAAAAAAAAAAAAGTCAAGAAAAATTCTTTGAAGTGGTGAATGAGGGGTTTTTTTTCCAATGAAATTCTTCAACAATTGCCTCAAGTAGGTGGGGACACAAGCAAGAGCAAATCTCTGATAATGAGTCTAGAAAAATAATAGCATTAGTAACTTGCTCCCAGTAATTCCTAATAGAAATATCCAGGCTTATCTGTTTTCAAAGGATACTCCACTGGCTTGCTATTTAAAAAAGGTGTGGAGGGGATGAAAGCTGCTAACCTTTCTTTCCCACTCAGTGTCTAATGCCATTATAAAGTTATTTGTGTGTGGTTTTTCACCCTTTTTTTTCTGTTCCTCCCCTGCCTTTAAGCTCCGCACCTTATCCTAGACCATGTCAATAAATACACTAAGATGCAGAATCTGGCTGTGGATTTTTTAATTTTGCCTGGCTTTGCCTTGTCCTTCTCTCTCTGGTGCAATGTGGGGGCTGCGGGCAGGGGAAGAAAGAAAAGTGGGGATGCAAAAAGAGGGATCTCTGACATTGCCACCGTCATCCTGAACTTCTCAGAGATTTTGTGGAGGAAGAGAGGCCTCCTTCATGCCTCTGTCAGTATTTCAGAGGGAGAATCATTCCTTCCTCAGAGGTGTTTCAACCCCAGGTGCTGTAGTCCCGCTGGAACAAGGGCTTCTGTTGGTCTGTTTCATCCTGGCTCTCTCTTAATATTTCCTTGCTTGGGGGAAATGGACTTGGTAAGTGAAACGATTTTATAAATCATCTGAAGATGGTTAAGCATCAAAAAATCATGCAAGAGAATGGTTAGGATGGACAATGGGAGCTTTGGAGTTTGCATCTTTGCTAAGGAAATCTTTACAGATGAAAGGCTGACTTTTTGTGTCTTGTTGGTACTGAGCAGCAAAGATTTAAAACACAAACAAACCACCATGTTTTAGCACTCACACTGGGGAGTGAAGTAACATAGAAATAATCCACAAATCAAGAAGAGCACCAGTGAGGGCTTGGTTAGTTTTTTGTAGTCCAACAACCCAGCTTGATAGAAGTCTGTTCAAGTTATGGATGCTAGGTTTAGTCTCAGTATGATAATTCAAACTTCCCGATACTGGAAGCTGCTATAGGTGTTATAAGTGCTTGAACACGATGAGCAGATCTGAAAGGACTTCCTGAGAACTTCTGTCTTTATTTTTAAAGTGACAGTCCTCTGGTAATGATACATTAAATGATCTGGTGGAAGGATGCAATTGTGTTGGTATCCATATTGGGCAGAGGGTCCAGGCTCAGGTGCTTGAGTTTAGCCCTGGAGCTGTGTGTACACCAGTCTTTGCAAGAGCACAGCAACCATAGTCGTACCTGTGTGGTGTACATCCCCCAAGTGAAGTCACGCTGGCCTCTGGCACTGCGCGTGTGGCGTGAGGAGCAGGACAGCCCACAGCTTCAGCTGACTGTCATCACAAGTACCTTACATGGCTGTTCTGTACTGGCTGGTTGTGTGTGGGTACTAACTCTGTAAAAGGCCCAAGATTTTGCTACCCATCAATATGTTCCTCGGGTCAGCAACAGGTTGTTTGACTAGAATTGGCCTTTTTTAGACTTGTCCCTAGTTTTAGGACAGGGATGTGTGTTATTATTATTTTTGGACAGTTATCTTTCTTCTTCAAACTGCTAGAAGATGTTCTGCAACTTTTCTTCCCTAGATCTGAAGGAGAGAGAAGATTCAGCTGGAAAAGATTTGCAGTTTATTACCCATGAAGGACAGAAACACTTGTAATTTCATAGAGTTATTGCCTTATTTAAAGACTCCTAAAGACTCACTGCCTTGAGGTGAACCCTGTTTTCAGTAGTTCTTTCCAGTAACTAACTATTTCATTAAAAAAGAATTTAACCATGGTTATGCATGGGTTGCCAAAACGCAATGTTTTCCTGGCATGGTGACATCCTACAGGAATATTTCCTCTGCATTAAATGCATGAGATGTCTGACTGTGCTTCCTGACCTCTTTGCCATGAGGTCAAAATGACGTCAGTGTGCTGCCCCACAGAATAAAATCGCTACAAGAGGTAGATCAACATGGAATTAATGTTTCATGACAGAAAAGTGCCAGAGTCTCTCAGGCAGGAAAGAAGTAGATACACAACTTTCAACCACAACAGAAGCAGCCTACCACGTGTTGATCTAGCAGGCCTTTTCCCATGGGCCTTTGTTTTCTTCCAAGCTGGCCAAAGTCAAAGGCCTGTGCCTGCATCTCTTTAGAAAGCAGTGGTGAGTAATGCTTTGTGCAGCGAGATTCACAGGATGGCCGGCCACAAGGTGACTTATCATTGGAATTTGTATAGCCATGCTTGTTTACACATAAGAAGAAAAGCCAATAAGTCTGGAACTGGTCACACACATATATCTTTCTAATGGAGAACATCTTGTAATTATGCTGGAAAATTGTTTCTGAATCAGAAAAATGAGTGCTCTGCCAGAAGTCTGGTACACAAGTGGATGTGGTGAAGCAAAAGGATGCTGTCATGCAAATACCTAAGAAAAGCAGGAAGCCTGAACCCAAAGTGCACCTTTTATTGTCAATAGCTAGTAATAAGGAATATTTCCATTTTAAACCAGGGATGTGGAAAGATATTCTCATATTTATGGCTGGATATTAAATGGTTTATTTAGCTTCTTTTTAGGCTGTAACTTGCTTCTTTTGCCTTCCTGTTGAAAATTGCTTTCTAGATCAGTTGATACTAGAGCTATAAAAACCAAAAGAGTGAATCCATAAACTGGTTTAATTGAGCATAGCAGACTAAACTGTTGTAGCACAAATAAATAAACTAGCTCTAAATCATTGGAAAAGAAAAAAAAAATTGCAGGTAGTGTCACAAAAATGTGATTGTTCTTGGTGAAAATCTTCTGAAGAAAAACTTACTCTGAAATGCTGTGTTTGCCTATTAAAAAAATTAATGTAAAATCATGAAAAATAGCTTTATTCTTACCTTTGCTCATTTGTGCCTCACCTCCCCTTTTTTTATCCCCATTCCTCCCCTTTCTTGCCCTGGGGACAAGTAAAAAACCACTTCTCTTACTACCTGTTGCTTTCATGATGCTGGTGTTCAGTAAAGAGAACTGAAGTTTTTCATGTGCAACACCCTCTCCATGAAAGACAACTTCAGATCTAAAGAAAATAATGTGTTTCTTTTTTAAGGTGCTCTTAAACTCTTGGTCAAAGATTTTTCTCAATGGGATTTTTGTGGGGAAAATAAAGATTTCAGGGCCAGTTCCAGTAGCAAAAGAGCAGTGTGAAGGGGGCTTCTCAGCATCTCTGAAGGGACTCGGCAGCTGGCAAGTATTGAGGGGGAGCAGAAACTTGAGGAAGAGGCTGGGAGGCTGCCACTCATGGAAGAAATGATGTAGCCAGCCAGTAAACACATAGTTGTTCTTTGCTGATGAAGAAAAAAAAAAAAAAAAAAAAAAAAAAAAAGAGGGAAAGGGGGCTGTAGCTCTGAGGAGACAAGAGCAAGGGTCTTGTCTGGATGCACATATCTGAGCATATCTGAGCAGTCCATGATGGTGGAGCATGGCATTGCAGAATGAGACTTCAAAGCAGAGAAGGGAGGCAGAAGCTTAAGGGGGTGTGTGAGGTCTTCCTGTTTCTACTAGGCTTTCAGGCTTTTGCAGCTTGGCAGTATAAAAAAGTAGGACACCAGAAGAGAAGGCTGTTAGGAGACAGACAGGCAGGAAAAACATGGCTCGGTTGTGACTGTTCTATTATCCCTCATGTGTATCCACCATCCCGGGACTGACTGGCATTGAGGTCTGGGCAGTGGTGGGGCACTTGCTCTGAGCCTCCGCTGAAGCCTGGAAGGTAAACTGTTTTCTAGATGACTTAATGCTCCTGCAGGATTATAGTTTGACGAACGGACTATAGCTAGTGTCCATTAGTGTTCCTCTTATTTCCTTATTCTTATATAGGACTAGGGTGTAAGAGCTAATTGCACCATGCAGCGAACGAGAGCCACCTCAGCTGCACCAGTGTCACCTTCTGTGACCGCGGGTAAGCTGACTGCTGATGTACCTGTGCAGCACGGAGTGGAAACAAGTGGGCAGAAACATGGGAGATGACCTCCTGCTACCTGGTGAGAGTGGTGTGCTGTTGGCCCAAGGTCTCCTGGGCTGAAAAGCCAATGTCTGTTTTCTGGAAACTGACATTTTTACTCACAGCCCCCTTCTGCTTGCTAAAGCCATACTTTAGGGGCAATGTTTTTCTGAGCTGAATGTGGTTCAAGTGAATCATCAGAACGATGTGCTCTGTGTCCTGGGAAAGGTGGTGCTTCCACAGCTACGGGAGCGTCCCCACCGGAGCAAGGGGAGTCAGCGAGGACAGTCTGCCCAGGTAAGTCTAAAGAAAGCAGTGGGCTACAGCTTGCCTGTGGGGCTGAGGGACAGCTGATGTTGTGGAGTGGCCACATCAAATGAACATGGTGCTAATGAAGTGTGATGGAGGTGCAGTCTGATTTCTCTCGCTGCGTTAGCCTTTCTTACGTTTGTTTGGCTTACCTTATTAAAGAGCAACAGAAAAGGCGATTTCACTGTGCATACCTGTTTCAGAGCCAAATTCCCAAGCCCATGTGGACAAAGCATGTGGAATATGGCTCACTACCTTGCTGGACAAAGGGAAAATCCCAGGGAACAAGTTACCTGCAGCAAGAGACTGCGGCAGCTATTCTTTTGGCACATTTTACTGCCAGAGGACTCCTGGGGACTCAAAGAGCTTCCCCCACCAGTCCAAATCCTGTATGTGGAATGAAAGCCACCTCTATTATTTACTCAGCAATACTCTTCTTTTTCTGGGGCCCACGGCAGCTCCGGGGAGCTTGGTTCCTCCTGGCATAGTATGGTATGAGGCCAATTTTTTTCAGCAAGTCCCTGCCATGCTGTGGCAGTCACTAAGCCACTCATCACCACTCCCCCTGGCTTTGCTGAGGCTTTGCTGGCTCATTACCACATGCATTTACCTCTTCTATTACAAGTGTGTTCATTTGCTTCCATTTATAGCCCTTGTTTTCAGTATCCAAACGGCAAGATGGAGGAGTCCCTGGAGTGGCTAACCACTGCCAAGCTCCGTATTATCATTTATATTTGTTTAGTAATTCCCAAACACAAGCACTTTATATAACAAATCCCATTTTTCTAAGCCCCCTAAATTGCTTCAGAAATGCCAGTAAGCTGATCTGCACAGTTTTTCTATAAGGTAGGTCATGAATATTATGTCCATGTTATTTAGTAGCAACCTATAGAAGATAGAGGGTTATTATACCTACTTCTACCTCTACCTTTTATACAAATTACACTGATTGTGTACCCTCCCCCACTTTTTTTTAAGTAGAGATACTTAGAACATCTACCTTTTACTCACTGAGCTTATTCCAGGGCTTTTGCCCCTGAATGTGGCCTGCTTAGAGGATTTCACCATAGAATAAAATTCTACAACACCCTGTTATATATATGTCATAGAATCACAGAATGGCTTGGGTTCAAAGGGACCTTAATGATCATCTAGTTCAAACCCCCGCTCCCATGGGCAAGGACACCTTCCACTAGACTAGATTTCTCAAAGCCTCATCCAACCTGGCCTTGAACACTTCCAGGGATGGGGCATCCACAGCTTCTCTGGGCAACCTGTGCCAGTGCCTCACCACCCTCATTGTGAAGAATTTCTTCCTTATCGCTAATCTCAATCTACCATCTTTCAGTTTGAACCCATTACCCCTTGTTCTATCACTACAAGCCCTTGTGAAAATTCCCTCTCCACCTTTCTTGTAGGCCCCCTTTAGGTACTGGAAGGCTGCTAGAAGGTCTACCCAGAGCTTTCTCTTCACCAGGCTGAACAAGACAAAAACTCTGAGCCTGTTTTCATAGGAGAGGTGCTTCTGCCCTCTGGTCATCTTTGTGGCCCTCCTCTGGACCCGCTCCAACAAGTCCACATCCTTCTTGTGTTGGAGGCCCCAGAGCTGAATACACTACTCAAGGTGGGGTCTCATGAGAGCAGACCTTCCTTGAATTGCAGGTCACGCTTCTTTTGATGCAGCCCAGGACACAGTTGACTTTCTGGGCTGCAAGAACACATTCCTGGGTCATGTTGAGCTTCTCATCAACCAACACCCCCAAGTCCTTCTCAGGGCTGCTCTCAATCCATTCTCCACCCAGCCTGTATTTGTGCTTGGGATTGCCCTGACCCAGGTGTTGGACCTTATACTTGGCCTTGTTGAACTTCGTGAAGTTCACATGGGCCCACCTCTCAAGGCTGTCAAGGTCCCTCTGGATGGCATCCCTTCCCTCTAGCATGTTGACCACTTCACACAGCTTGGTGTCATTGGCAGACTTGCTGAGGGTTCACTTAATTCCACTGTCCATGTCGCCGACAAAGATGCTAAACAACACTGGTCCCAATACTGACCCCTAAGGAACGCCACTCATCACTGGTCTCCACTTGGACATTGAGCTGTTGATTGTAACTCTTTGAGTGTGGTCATCCAGCCAATTTCTTATCCACCAACTAGTCCATCTGTCAAATCTATGTCTCACCAATTTAGACATAAGGATGTCATGCGAGACAGTGTCAAATGCTTTGCACAAGTCCAGGTAGATGATGTCAGTTGCTCTTCCCTTATCGACCAACACTGTAACCCCGTCATAGAAGGCCATCAAGCTTGTCAGGCACGATTTGCCCTTAGTGAAGCCAGGTTGTCTGTCACCAATCACCTCCTTATTTTCCATGTACCTTTGCACAGTTTCCAGGAGGATCTGCTCCATGATCTTGCAGAGCACAGAGGCGAGACTGACTGGTCTGTAGTTCCCCAGGTCTTCCTTTTTTTTCCCTTTGTAAAGATGAGTGTTTCCCCTTTTCCAGTCAGTGAGAATTTCATTGGACTGCCACAACTTCTCAAATGATGGATAGTGGCTTAGCAACTTCATCTGCCAGTTCCCCCAGGACCTGCGGATGCATCTCATCGAGACCCATGGACTTGTGCACCTTCAGGTTCCTTAGATGGTCTTGAACCTGATCTTCTACAGTGGGAAGTTCTTAACTCTCCCAGTCCCTGCCCTTCCCTTCTGTGACTTGGGCAGTGTGGCTAGAGCACTTGCTAGTGAAGACTGAGGCAAAAAAGTCATTGAGTACCTCAGATTTCTCTATATCCCAAGTAGCCAGGTCTCCCATTTCCTTCTGGAGAGGACCCACATTTTATTTAGTCTTCCTTTTATCACCGATGTACTTATAGAAGCTTTTCTTGTTACATTTGATGTCCCTGGCTAGATTGAATTCTACCAGGCTTTCCTAACCTGATCCCTGGCTGCTCAGACCATTTCTCTGTATTCCTCCCAGGCTACCTGTCCTTGCTTCCACTCTCTGTAGACTTTCCTTTTGTGCCTGAATTTATCCATCTTGTTCATGCAGACCTCCTGGTATTTTTGCCTGACTTC
>JMFS01135359.1:0-25445 GCA_000699545.1 Podiceps cristatus | reverse complement strand
AACATGTCATCCAGGAGGATCTGTTCCATGTTGGCTCTTTTTTTCCTTCATGTGATCAAAACTGTTGCAGATGATAACCTACCACTTAACTCTTCTTTATTCTATTACTTTTGAAAAGTGATTCTACTATGCATCAGCAAAACGTTTCATAAATTCAATTAACTGAAAAGCATTACCATTTTTTTTTTTTTTTCATTATTTTGATTAATTTGGTCCTATTGCACATGAACAATCTGATCAGGACTGATCTGAAATGATACCTGCTTGAAAAGTCATGAAAATTTACATAAACAAAAAATAATTAGCAAATCTGGTGCTAGGATAAGCCTGTTCCTTTGAATGAGTTCTCAGAAACCAATTTTTGCTTCATATACTGATGACAATTTGTAAGCAGCCACCCTTTTTATTAAATTTGGATTACGTTCAGGTGCTTGCTCAAAGAATACCTTGCCATGAATTGCTAACATCACTTCCATGGTAGCTATGGGCTCTTTGGAGTTCTTTTGGCCAATTACCAAACTAGGTCATCTCTGCTTTGCTTGTGACATTTTGTTTCATCATGTCATAAAGTGTTAAGGCTATGGAATGTATATATAGCACTATACACTAATAAAATATTTATCCTTTAATGACTCCCATATGCTTGCCATATAAAAAGAATGTGTTGGCTTGATGTGATCTCATGTTTATATTGTCTGTTGGGCCTATGCGATAAGTTGCATTCTTTCCTCCTTTCCTTTTGCAGAATCAGTAAAGAAGTGCTGTCTTAAAGGTCTGTTCCTCTATGTGTAACACATGCTAGGTCCATTAAATAACTAGGATCAAATGGTAATAAAAACTAAGGTCAGAAGAACATCCTTGAGGGAAAAGCAGTCAATAATTTCTGTATTATGTAAAATCATAAAATTCTGTGGGACTAATGATGTTTAACTCCAGGGAGTTTTGGAGTAATTAGAATGAACAGAAGATTTCCCAAATTTAGAAGAACACTCAACACTCAAAATGTTTGTTCTGCTATTCAGAAAGAAAGTGCACGACACTTGGGATCTGATTCTTTCTTGTTTGCCGTTTGATGCTGTTATTTATGGTGGTTAAGACAGGTGAAAATAACAAGTGTTGTGACTACCTTTTTACTTGCATTTTGCACAGTTGTAAATTAGCAGCTGAATCAGTATCAAGTGTCACAGGGCAGTAGATAAATGAAACCCTTGCTTAAGAGTGACTGTTCAGCTAAGACTGAAAGTCAAACAAGAAAAATCAATTGGAATATTCTAACAGGTTATTAAAATGAAAATGTAGCCGGTTTTCATTATTTACTCTGTAATAATATACCAGGTAAAATTTATGAAAACGTTTAAATGCCTTTCAAACCCAAGTACTCTTTCAATAGCAATACAGACGTTTAAGCCCAGACTATTTACGCTTGTCAAAGCACTTCACAGTGTACGTGATTTATTCTCTGTCTGTTATAAAAGTATCTGCCAGCATAGTGATTGTCATCAAGAATGTGATCTTTGGTTGACAGCAGAAGATTCTATTATGCAAACAGTTGTACTGTCAAATCTGAGTTTTTGCTGAATTAGAGAATTTTGCTTGAAAAGGATGGAAAAGATCACGTTAGTAGAGGCACTGATTTGTCAGCTGACACAATACCATTGAGACTTTTTTTTCCTAGTCCGGGCATAGCTTTAGTTGTATGCATCCTGTTTTTACAGAAGTGCAGAATGGCAAAAGCTCACTGTGGAAGATCTAGTACAGGGTTTTGGGTCTTCAAGTTTAGTTCTGGAATGCCTGTGTATTATGAACATGGTCCTACAGAGTCCCAAATCCCATGATAACATGGCTCCCTGTGCACACACTCTGAGGCACTTTGGAAGGAAATCCACACACCCAGAACCTTGAACAGATTGTAGCCTGAAGTCAGCTTGCTAATGAAAAAGCTGTTCTGAGAGAGCCACTAAACCCCAAATACAGGGACATGTCCAAAATGTCACCTGCTGCATATCTCAGTAACAGTGCAGGAAGATAATTTTGTGCACTGAAGAGACACAGGTAAATGATGATGCCACAAAGCTCATAATTTTCTTTTAAAAACTCACCTTTTTGGTGGCAGGAACAGTATCATTCTGCTACTTTAACAAATATCTGTGGTGAGAACACAAATGAAGGGAACAGGAGACTGATTGATTTCTCTGGAGTACCTGAGGGGATCCAATCAACCGCTCCTACTTTTCAAGTGGGAGGTTATAGATACTTTCAACCCATTGCACTGAAGTTGTGCAAAAGATAATGACCCTATGATGAAGTGCAAAGCAATCATCTAATGGTCAGGATTGTCAACTACAAAGGAGAGAGGAAGATCATGAGCTCTATTTTCATGTGAAATACCTGCATGGGATAGTTAGTGGATAAAATATTTAACTGTTGAAACAAAAAAGCATTAAAGAGGGGAAATGGTTGGTAACACCAGCACCACATAGAACTTAGCTCTTGCTATTTCATGTTCCAACAGGCGGTCATATTTGATTGAAATCTGTAGCTATATGGAATATAGCTAGAGTTGTGTATAACTAGTAAGTTAGTATTATTGGCATGCTGATTAAATAAACCTTATTATCCAGAACCACCAAAATATGCCTTATGTGGATTCTGAGGTTTAATAAAGCTGTAGTCAGTGGGGAAAGATCATTGAAAAGAACTGTTTTAATTACTTCATTGAAGTTAATAATAGGAGTAGTGTTTTCAACATTTCCATCAATAACTTGAAAGGAAATATAAAAGTCTCACTGATAAACTTTTCAGAATCAACTGTCAAAGTAAAAAATAATGCTCAAAAATACAGAAATTTGTTGGTTTTGGATTTTTATCTGTGGCCTCTCCAGTAATACATACGTTGGTACAGCCACATACAAATGTAGCCCTTTCAAAATGACAAATGCAGTTTAGCTAAAATCTGTGGGCTGCAGTTTGGAAAGGTTTCTAATATAACCTTTTAAAAGGTCTTCCAGTAATCATAATAAATAAAGAACTGAGTTTGAGCTCCCATTATGCAGCTGTGGAGAGAAAAGCCAATAGTTCTGGGATGCTATGAATTAGGGATTTTAACTTCTACCTGTGGTTTTAATGCCTCCATCTGAGGCAGATAAATAAAAGAGGGCCGGGGATGAGGTCTGTGCCCTGGGATCAAGGTGGACTGGTTAGTTCACATAGAATCATTTAGGTTGTAAGAGACCTTTAAGATCATCGAGTCTCACTGTGATCTTCACATCTGTGACACTTAGGACCTTCTCTACAGCAGGTTGGTCCTGAAGAGAGATGATCAAAGGGGTAGAAAGCACAGACAGGAAAGGAATTAGCCATCAATGTGAATGATTGGTGTTCAAGCTCATTCCTTGGTCCTCTTTTTAATAATGTAGTGCATAGGTGCACCTGCTGAGACCTAAATTAGAATAGTGAGATCATTTTAGTGCACATATTTTCAAAAAGGCCCAAGATAATTCTAGGCAGTTCAAAAATGTATCAAGTAGTTGGAGAGCCAGAATGCAAATCAGTGGAACACTTGAGAAAATTAGCTTATCCGGCTTTTTTCTTAAAAAAAAGAGGATGAGAAAATTATGTGTTTATAATGCATAAACACCCAGAGAAGGAAAGTAGACTGGTATAAAAGACTTTTTACAAACAAATGAAAAAAGATACAGAATAAACCAGTTATTGGAGGTGAAGTCAAACAAACTCAGATTTTAAGATATGAATTATTAATAGTAAGCTGATGAAACAAGGAGTAGATAGATATTCTACCAAAGGGAGTACTGGATTTTTCATCTTTTCATAGCTTCAGATCAAGACTTTTCAAGAAGATATGCTGTAGTCACCTGCAAGCTTTTTGTTAAGTTATAAAAAGGACCATCTGAAATATAATCACCAGTCATATGCAGACAGTCAGTTTAAATGACCTACCAGATCCCTTTTGGCCTTTATTTCTATGGATCTATATGCCAAAGCATTAATATTAATTGGAAATTATCAGATAAAGTGTATAAATTCTAAGATTTACTTTGTATTGGTCTAGATAACAATTAAATACAGGTGAAATAGATTTAAATATATGAAGAGCTAAAAATAATTTTATAAGGTAAACAATACATTATTTGCATTATGACCATGTTCTCCTTAAAACACTAAGTATGTACTTATTTGTAAAGGCATCTAATGGTTTTGGAAAGCATTGTCTTGACAGCAACGAAAAAGAGGATTTTTCCTACACTGAGGATACGGTAACAGCTATGATTGGCTGGGTTTTACTTAGCGTATATTCTCTGTCTGATCTGGAGATGGGAGACAGCTGAATTAAGTGCTTAATTCTTGACTTGTATACTGAGTATACAATTTTTGGCTTGTATACATGAGAGGCAATGTTGATTTACGGGATAAACAATTGTTTGCATGGAACTGTATTGGTAGCCCTAATTCACTGCAGTTCACATATTAGTTTAAAAAATAACATACATGAGGTCTTTTATGGTGATTATTTCTCAACACTAGAAAAGTCAGTATTCTTAAAATCTGTCATATGATCACTAGCAATCAGACAGTCTACTTCTTTTCTTAAAACCAATAGCAACATTCTTAGCCAGGGCAGGAATGGGATTGCACTAGGTGCATATATACTGTCAAATTGATTTGCTTTTCGTTTTACTTCAGGAACGCAGCTCTGCCATTAATCTGCACAGTGCACACGTTCATTCATTCATGGATTCCAAGTAGCGAAATGTGCAGTAGAATTCTGGGTGTGGAAGAAAGAGTAGTTTGTTGCAGGACGTTGCATTATACAAAGAGCATTAATACCAGCCAGTGCCCAAACTTGTCCTAGTAACTGGGGTTCAATCTGTGCCATCAATAACAAGGTCAGTATAGATGGACTTCAGGCAGCTAAAAATTCAGTCAATAGTGATATTGACTGAATGAAGATTCTCAGTATTAACTGCATTTAGGGAATGTTGCTGTAATTAGATCTATGGTGAAAGAGAGTGTGGGACAAAACAATCACACCAGTTTTATTCATAAGAATAAAAAAAGGCCATGAACTCCATACATTTTAAGGTCAGATGTCACTCTTTGATGTTCTGGTTAATATAGGTCATAGGACTTTCATGAATTAATTAGCATTGACTTCTATGGGACTGAGACCTTTATTGTTTGGCTTTCCTCTGTTACATGTAATTACTGAAATCACTAGATCAGAAAGAAATTTAAGATATTTTTCAGTTCATTCACTTTGAACTTTTAAATGTTATTTGCAGTCCACTGCATCAATGTCATATGCTGCTATAAAGGGAGCTCATGTGCCCTTTCTCATCTAGGTTCTGCAAGAGCATGATTCCTATTAGCTCCAGATAACTATGGTACTATGTGAAAATAAAAATTATAACAAGCTGATATTTCCACAGAGAAAGGGAGGGAGAGGAAATGAACACTGCATGAACGTGTTTGGTCTTGTTTCTGGATCAGTTTGCAGACTAATGGGCTAAATAGGTAAGAAAGAAAACACCCTCATCTTTTTTAAAAGGTCATTAAAATGGTTATTTTGCTTTTTTTTTTTTTTTTTTTTTTTTTTTAAATTATTCTTCCGTCACATTTTTAAAGGAAACTGAAGTCTTCAGTATGCAAAAGTGAGAAGAGTCTTCAATCCAAAAGTAGTCAAAAGTGGATATCTATGTGACAATATATTAATATGGAGATTATGTGGGAGTTCTTCCCAGATATATTCCCTTTGCCTCCACAGATCTGCAAGAATAGGGAAATCTATACCTGGTCAAGTTATTTTTGCATTTGGTAACTACTCTTGGATTTATACTTCTTCTATGATTTTCTTTTTTTTTTTTTTTTTTGGGTGAATAAATGTAAAGTTTGGAATCCACAACACAATGTGGCAACGAATTCCACATAATAATTACATACTGTGTGAAAGCATTCCTCCTTTATTTGTTTTGAATAACCTACTTGATCATTAAACTTGATGGCCTACTTTATTTGGTCATTTCTTATACAAAAACATTTCATTTTTTTTATTGGATCTGGCTGGGATAGAGTTAATTTTCTTCATAACATCACGTTTGGTACTGTGTTTTGGATTTGTGAGCAAAAGACTGTTGATAACATGCCTACATTTTAGCTATTGCTGAGCAGTGCTTACACAGCTTCAAGGCCTTTCTCAAGCTGTCCCACCAGTGAGCAGGCTGGGGGTGGGAAAGAAGTTGGGAGGCGACACAGCCTGGGCAGCTGACCCCAACTGACCAAAGGGATATCCCATGCCATATGGTGTCATACTTAGCAATAATATCTTGGGGAAAGAAGGTGTAAAGGGGGACGTTCATGTTTATGGTGTTTGTCTTCTCAAATATCCACAATTGTGCAGAGGTTCTGCTTTCCTGGACATGGCTGAAAACCTGCCTGCCTGTGGATAATTCCTTATTTTGCTTTGCTTGTGCGTGTAACTTTGCCTCACTTATTAAACTGTCTTTATCTTGACCCGTGGGTTTTCAGCTTTTGTTCTTCTGATTTTCTCCCCCATCCCACTGGGGGTGATGAGTGAGTGACTGGGTGGGTGCTTAGTTACTGGCTGGGGAAACCCACCACAATTATCTTTGTTTAAGTTTGCTACCTTCCTCCATGACTCTTCTAGGGCTACTATATTCCTTTATGAGATGTGAGAACTAGAACTGCACATGGTTTGCAAGTGCGCCACAGAACTGGATGGTGGAATAATTTTGTCCTCAGTTGTGTTATCTATTCCTTTCCTAATAATTTCTAACATTTTGCTTTCCTGCCTGACAGTTACTGATCATTTTCTTAGACATTATAGCTCAAAGATTTTTTTTTTTTTTCCCATAGTGGTAATTAACTAGTTCAGAACTCATCGCTCTACATGCAATTTAGGATTGCTTTCCCCCCATGGGCATAATTTTGCATTTATCAAGACAGAATTTCATCTGCTATTTACAGTATCCTTTTAAACTCCTTGTAAAGTGTCAGTGGACCAAATAGTAACTATAGGGTATTCTTGAAAAATACTATTCCGTACCAACCAAGGTGATAAACACTACAGAGAAAAAGCGCTCTGGAAGATTGAACTAGATTTTCCAGAAAGCTATGACAAGTGGGTTTTTTGTGTATCATTATTCTCAGGGAAAACCTTATATGTCACAGTGATTTGTACTGACAAAAGAAAGTGATGTTCCACTTTGTCTTCAAAATGTGACTATTATCTCAAGATATTCAAAAAAAAGCAGCTCTGTGTCAGTGAATCCTCTTTCTACTTTAATCATCTAAAAATGAGTGGACAGTCCTGTGACATTAATGAACTATGTTACATGTCTTTGGCTTGAGAGGTATGGTCACTTTGAGATATATTTTTCTGACACTAATGGCTGAGATCAAAGACATAACTAAACAGAAATTAGGATAGAAATATACAAGGGATCATATGTCTGAAACACTTGCTCAGGTAAAATAGAAAGGAGCTGAATTTCTCCTTGTAAACGTTGGGAAATCCGTTACTAATCTAACTTAGCAGACCTAAGAAATACGCTGCTACCAATGCATGTGAATATACTTATGTAAAAATGTTTTAAATTTAAATTGAAATATCTTAGAAGGAAGTTGTCAGAACCATTTGTGATTGCTTTGCTGTTCTTGCAAAAGCAGTTATTTGTTCTTTTTCTAGAATGGAGTAAACAACCAACTTACAGTTAAAGAACGGATCAACCAAGAACAAAACTCAAGCCTGTAATTTAGTAAACATAATGGAATTTGCTGAGAAGAACACATATTTGTAAGACAGTGACCTAAGAATTTTTCAGATCTTATTTCCTGCTTTTGTTCAGAAACCCAAAAGGTCAAACAAAGTGCATTGGAAGAGGAGAAAATACGCATGGAGTAAGTCTTTATTTGAGAACTAAAGTAACTTATCAAGGGTAGCTATTTTTGTCTCTTATTTTCATACTTTATTTTTTTTTTTTTACTAATCTGTAGCCACTGACACTGTTTCAGGTCCATGAAGTGTTGCTGTTTTGTTAAATGGCATGCAACTCAACAGCTGAAGGGGAGGTGCAAGACTTGGGTCAAAAAAAAAAATTCACAGATCTTCACATTCTCTTCCCAAAAATATATCCTCAGCCCACATTTTTCTTTTCCTTCCTCTCACAATGCATTAATTAGAATCATAGAAAGGTCTGGGTTGGAAGGGACCCCAAGGATCATAGAGTTCCAACCCCCAAATTAATTCTTTTAAATCAGTATATTGGACATGCCTCATCCTAGTGACAAGAATCAAAGACATAAAAGACAGAGATATATCAAGGATATAAGGTGCATGGCAAAGTAGAATTTGATTGTTTGTGTACTGGGAATTCAGATATTTTGTTGCATCTTTTGAGTAAAAAGAATTAAATATGCATTTAGTGCCATGACTTTCCACCATACATAGCGAATCGTGTCAGTTTTTCTGTCATGCTTCTTCTATTTTGCTTCCCTACAAAAACTCTGGCTGCAACCCAGACACTGCTAAATAAGCCTGTTCCTTCCTGCAGTACTCAGCATAAGGTGCATGTCAAAGACAGAGAAGAAAAAGTAACAGGCATGCTGTATAGGCTGGCAATACTCAGCTGGTGGCAGCCTGTTGGGATATTTCAGCTTGTTGCCAGAATTGCCTCCAGGCTTCACTATGATGCACATTTGGGGCTTGGCCCAGGAACAGAGTCAGGATGCTGTGAAGTTTATCTTTGATGCTTATTACCGACTGTGCCCACTGCAAGGCAGGCACAGCAGAAAGTAGAGTCCAACAGTTTTCCCACTTCTAGGCAAGTACCTGATCAGCTGTCCAGATGATATCTTTCTGGCCTCTCCCTGATGAAACTGTGCCTCCCTGACACCTGCATTTCACTCTGCACTGTAGCTTTCAAGGAGACTTTTTTCTCTATGATTGTCTAAAATTAAAGCAGTTAGTTGTGAGACTTGGAAGCAATGTTGCTTACTGTTTGCACTATTTATTTAGTTATTTATTTTTTCCCCGGGACTAGCACATGCAGTTATACGAGGCTCAGAGCTGACAACAGACAAGGTGACAGCTCTCACAAAGGGCACTTTGGAGTAAGCTTTTGCAAGGCTCCTTAGCAACTCCAGGGTGCTGAGTTGCCTGTATAAGACTTGTTGACTGGGAGTTTTCTGTGCTTTCTGTCTAGCTTTTATCTTGAGAATTATCCTTCCCTACTTAGATTTATGCTGCAATACTTTAAAATGAAGGTTTTTAGCTTTAGACTGATTGGCTACTGAACTAAAGCACTGTGGTTGAAAGCTCTCATCAAGGGCAGAAAGTATATCTAACCATGTCTTATTCAACTTTTCACTGTGCTACTCTCCTTGGTCTATGCTTAACCACTGGTAGGGAAATCAAGACTTGATCCCACTTTATCTCTGAGGTAAAATCCTCAGAGAGCTGCAGATTAGCTATTTTGCACTATGAATCAAACAATGATGCTACAATTAACTCTTCTGTGAGTTGTAAAAAAGAAGACATAGGAGCTTAATGTGATCTTGCTCTCAAAGCTTCATTGTTTCTCAGAGAAGAGAGGAAATGTTTACAGCATGGCTCTACCATTTTATATTTGTGATTGACAGACTGCTATTATAGGTGGCCAGATTTGAGCTAGGTGTCCTAAACACTCTTACAGTTAATGTAAAGAAATAAGTACTTCCAGGACATAATTGTTCTCATCTTAAAGTGGCTGTCTAAAACAGATCAAGTGAATGGTGCTATAAGAGTACCAAGAGAGCCTAGGGTGAATAGCTCATTTGTTGACATCTAAATAGCATAAATTTAAAATTAAGTAAAGTGAATCCTACTCTCATCTGTTGCTTAAATGTAGATTGGCTTCCATACTATAGCATTTTTATATAGAAGAGTGCTAACAAATTGGAATTCGATTCTTGTTTGAAAAAATTAGCTAGAGAAGACAAAAGATGGGGTTCAGCTCCAGATTCAGACTCCTGACTATAAGGTCTCTGCAGTGCAAATACCTATATGTGACCTATGAATATAAAATCCCATACAGTTAAGGGAGATGTAATTAATACAGTTAGTGGAGCTGAGGCAGCTATTCAGCTGGGCAAATGTACATCTTTAGGCTGAGCTCTGAGAGCTCTCTTTTCACTGTCCATATTGGGAGCCCAGACACCATAGCATAGATGCATAATTTTAGGTGGCTGAAAGGAAAATTATCTCTGTCTCAATATGGTTAGAACAAAATTTTAGTGGTGATTCTGAAGATAACAGAAGTGGTGATTCTGAAGATAACAGAAGCAATTTCATTGCTTATAGTGATTTAATCCTAGTAGGTGGATAAATGAAGTTCTTTCTAAATTTTTGCTTAGAACTGAGGACATAGGCATGTGTGTTTATCTGTTGTTGGCTTATTAATAATGACTAACTTGTGCTAGTCTGAAAGGTGTTGGAGGATGATTATGATCAATTTAGCATTCGGATGCTGGGGAGGTATAGGGGCTACACAATATTTTTGCACACTTTTGTGACATACATATCACTCTAGGAACTATTTTTTTTTTGACAAATGAATTTGTATGCTTTTTGGAGACTCTTACTTGAATCTTTAGCTATAGCACTGTCACAGTTTAGGCAAAAATGCTGTCTGAAAGTTAAAGAAGTTGAATAGAGTAGATACAGGCTAGGGATTTTGGTGGGGCAGAGCAGGGATGGAATTAATTCCCAGCCGGAGACCTTCAAGAGTTTTTACAATAAATACATATCAATGAGAAAGGAAAAAACTTGAGCTGGGAGCACATTTATTGTTAGTTCCACTAGTTCAGGAGTTGCAATGGCTCATGCTAACTCCTCATAGAAGAACTACACGGCTCATAAGAACACAATGTTCGTGAATTTATAATTCAGTCAAAATCTATTGATCTTTACTGTGTGAAGGCTGGGTGACCTTAGAAATATATAAAATCTTGTAGCTTATGGAATTCAGAGTATCTTCTGAAAGGAGGATTTGGCTTCGAAAATTTATAAGCTTGCGTTTGTATTTTTGGACATATTCTACTGTATATAGAATCTGGGACCTGCTTGGGACCTGTACAAGCTTGAGTAGTGAACTGCATGAGGTTCAACAAGGCCAAATGCAATGTCCTGCACATGGATCGGGGCAATCCTTGGTATCAGGCTGGGGGATGAAGGGATTGAGTGCAGCCCTGCTGATAAGGACTTGGGGGTACCAGCTGCATCCAAAGCAGCGTGGCCAGCAGGTTGAGGGAGGGGATTCTGCCCCTCTGCTCCGCTCTAGTGAGACCTCACCTGCAGTGCTGCGTCTGCTCTGGGGCCTCAGCACAGGAAGGACATGGAACTGTTGGAGCGGGCCCAGAGGAGGGACACAAAAATGATCAGTGGGATGTAACATCTTTTCTATGAAGAAGCACTAAGACAGTTGGAGTTCTTCAGCCTAGAGAAGAGAAGGTTCTGGGGAGACCTTATTGTAGCTTTTCACTACTTAAAGGGGGCTTATAAGAAAGATGGGGAAAAACTTTTTAACATGTTGTGTTGTGACAGGACAAAGGGTAATGGTTTTAAAGTAAAAGAGGGTAAATTTACACTAGATATAAGGAAGAAATTTTTTACAATGAGGGTGGTGAATCACTGGCACAGGTTGCGCGGAAAAGTGGTAGAAGCCCCATCCCTGGAAACATTCAAGGTCAGGCTGGATGGGGCTCTGAGCAACCTTATCTACTTGAAGATCTCCTTGCTTATTGCAGGGGGTTTGGACTAGACAACCTTTAAAAGCCCCTTCCAACCCAAACTATTCTATGATTCTGTAGCTGGGTATCGCACCTGCAGAGTTTTCCATGTCTCTAAGTGGTGTTTCTTAAATTCAAATTTCTCTTCATATGAAGTGTAAATGCTTAACCATTTGCTTCCAAGGTCCATCATCTAGGTCATGCTACTCAGTACATAGTAAATAGTCAGCAATATCCATGATGTACCTGTAGATAAAACTATGCCTTCACCTCTGTCACAGAGGTTGACTGGTTCAAGCTCGTATTTTCTGGTCCATTTTTTTCACAATCAGTCTGAAATGTGATGTTATTGTGCTATGTAGATACCACTTCCAGTTCAAGAATTTGCAAAAAGTTGCACCAGAATCTTGAATGTTGTGACGAGCAAACGAGAGATGTCTCGGACAGGCCTAGGAATTTTGGTAGAGTACAAGGTGAGGTGATATACTTCGATTTTTTTTTTTCCTCTGAGATATTTGTTTTTTTCTTCTTGAGTCTTAGTTCTGGAAACATCTAAAGTTATTGTTTTTCTTGGCTTATATTTATATAGATATGAAAGTCCTTGGCAAAGATGTCAGTGTACAGTGAGCTAATGATCTCATTTATTATTTTTAATGTTTCTTTTCTAACTACAGTGCTAAGAGGAAAAGAAAATTAAGTCAAAATATTCCTTTAAACATGCTTAAAACACCACTGCTTGTTTTTTTTGTTTGTTTGTTTTGTTTTATTTTTCCCCAATGGCATGAAAAATGTACTTTAGAAATACTTCTTCTTTCCTGCTTATGAACTCTACTCATGGCAGTGTAGTTTTCAAGTCAAAACACTATGCAATGACTGCCTAGAAATACTTACTCTATTCTGTGCTGAGTTTGGATGATTACTTGTTTTCTATTTTCTCTCAGACATTTGCTAACTGTTGAGAGACCAATTTATCTAAACATTGTGTAGGAGGCCTAAAAATTGAACACTTTTTTTTTGTTATAGAATGTACTTTCAGATTTCAGAAAATGTAAATCATCTATGTTTTTCATGCATTACTCAGTTTTTGAATTGAGGTAATTAAGCTGCTGTAATAAAATAATTTTTGGTTGCTTTACATTAAAATGTCTTTTTATGTATGATGAGTCAGCTTGCAAAATTGAAGCAAAGTCTAGGAGTCCAATTATTCAGGTCAGTATAATTTCACTGTCTTCAATAGAAATTTTTTTGACTTACCGTGATGGTCTGATTCTAGCTTTCATTGTTAAAAAATGGGACAAAGTAATGGTATCAATCTGATATAAAGAAAAAACATATAAAGTTCCCTGAATAGAGAATACTGTTGATGTATATAATATTAAAGCATAATGAGCTGTTAGAGTACTGAATAAAGAACCCATTTGAGAATGCACCCTATCCCCAAATAAATAATTGCTGAAGCAATTTTTGAATCATTAACACTAGTATCTGAGAAGTCATGGAGAAAGAAAGGAAATGGGGTAAATGAAGTGCCAGTGCTGAAAAAAAGAGGAAGCTAGGAATCACAAGCATATCAGTTAAACTTGTGCTTTTGAAAATTCTGTAACAAATAATCAAGTATTTCAAGACATCTGGAAGATAGCTGAAAGGATAAGTAACACGCAGGAGAAATCTGTCAAAAAATAAAAATCTTTCCAAATCGAACTAATATTATTCCACATAACATAATGGGCTTTGCAAATAGGCGAAAGTGAATGGATAGCTTCTATTTTGAATTTAATAAAGGTTTGGACACCGTCTGTCATGACATTCTCATAAGGAAGCATGGTCTTGTAATACATGCAAATGGATATATGCAAAACAGATAAGAAAAATTTAATAGGAGTGTGATTTTTAATTGATTTAAATAAAATGGAAACGTATATTAAAACTTCTTTGAAAGGAATTTTTCCCAGGTTTACTTCTGTTCAAAATTTTCCTTATGGTCTGGATGGTGGAATATGGAGACTACTTATTACAGTTATAGAGGTAGAAGCCTGGGTAGTATCTATGGCGTACTGGAGGACAAGATTAGAATTCAGATCATTTCAGTTCGGGAGAAGAGGCCTTAAAAATAGAGTGCAATTCTGTAGAGATGAGTGTAAGCAAAAATGAACAAGGAATAATCAACCAGAGAAAGAATGTCAAAACACTGGAGAAATTGCCTGGAGAACTGTGGCATCTCTTCCACCAGTGCCTTTAAGAACAAGCAGGACAAATATCTACCAGGAGCACCGTTTCTAGAAGTAGAGACGTGCTCAACAAGTTTGTGTGTCATACCAACCCAGGAGGAGCAGTTTATAAACTGGGCAGGGCTGCTATTCAGAGAGATCTCTACAGGCTAGGGGAATGAGCAAACAGGAACTTTATGAAGGTCAACAAAGGCAAGTGAAGTCCTGCACCTGAGCAGCTAGGGAATAGAATTATTTTATAGAAAAGGACCTGAGGAAGTTTAAGATAAGTCCGGAGTCTGCTCTTGCACAAAGGTGGCCAACCTGGATGTATTTAAAAGTTGTGTAGATGAGGTACATGGTTTAGTTGTAGACTTGGCAGTGATAGACTTGGCAGTAACAGGTTAACAGTCAGACTTGATGATCTTAAAGGCCTTTTCCAACCCAAATGATGATTCTATGATTCTATATTGGGCTGCAAGAGTGTAGGCAGCAGGTCAAGGCAAGTGATTATTTCCATCTATTCAACACTTGTGAAACTACATTTCAGTACAGTGTCCAATTTTGGGCTTTCTAGTACAAGAAAGACATTGACATACTGAGGTCACCAAGTTTGTCAGAGGACTGCAGCACTTGGAGTACAAGGAGGGACTGTGAGAGCTGGGTCTGTTCAGCCTTGAGAAGAACAAGCTGAGGGGAGGCCTTGTTGTTGCCTATAACTTCCTCATAAGAGGGAACAGATAATATGGGGTCAGACTCTTCTCAGATATGCACAGCATAAGGACGAAGGGGCAACAGACGCAAGCTGGAACACAGGAAAATCTTGTTAGGTAGAAGGAAAAATTCTTATTGTGAGGGTGGTCAAACACTGGAGCAGGTTGCACAGAGGGGTTGTGGAGTCTCCATCTAGGGAGATACTCAAAACCTCACTGAACATGGCCCTGAGCCACTTGCTTAAGTTGTCCTGCTTTGAGCAAGAGAAGGACGGCCTCTAGAGATCCCTTCCAATATAACATACTTTATGGTTATGTGATTCTATAAGAGAGAAATATAAAATTGCATAGGAAGTATTATATTCTAAAACATGCTCTGAACTGAGAAAAACAAACATTTTGTTTGAACAAATGCTATATTTCTTCCTTGGTTATATAAACAATTTAAGGACCTGTCCACAGTAGAGAAATCAGTAGGTGATATCTTAGACAAACGTTAACTTAATGAATCGATTACCAGTTGCGTATGGCCACACAGTTCACGCTGCAGGGTCATCTACAGCATGAAGCGCCATCTGAAGCATCTGACATACATGCAAGATACAGGACAACTAATCACCAATCACAAGCTGCTGCATGTCAACAACTTTTATGTGTGTATGTGTGTTTATTCAGCTTATAGTGAATACACTGAGGAGTGAATGGACTAAAAGTATCCACCATTGGCTGGGGCTAAGTATTTACACGAACAGTGGCGGTGATCAGCTTCTGGCTAGCTGGCATGGCAAATTATCATATTCATATTCCTGCATAGTCTCTCTCCTTTTTTTTTTTTTTTTTTTTGTTTTCCTTTCTTCTTGTTTTGATATTGTTGCTTCTACCATTCTTACCATTCTCTTTCCTTTATCTTGTTTATTTGGGTGGCTGGGTATTTTTTTTTTTTATTTTATTTTATTTATTTTTTTTTTTTACATTTTTGGTGAGCTTCTCTCTTTTCCTCCAGTTCCCTATTAAATCTCACATTTTTTTTCAGGACTTCTCCCTAATTTTCCATTCTCCCCATTAATTCCTCAGATCATCTTTTGTCTGAATTAGCATTCTATGCTTACATTTTGTCTTGCTTCGCTTGATGGTGAGTTCCTTGGAGTAGATATTGGACTGATTATGTTGAATATTACAGGATTTATGAAAGGAATAAATCTTGTCCAAGGTATTTAAGTATGTGTTTGTAAAACACCATATAAATACATAATAAGCAGTGATTATCACTAATAATATTACTGTTGTCATGGCTAATAACAAATGTGATCAATACCAATGTAAATATGATTTGTCACTAGTGCTGTAGTTATTCAATGAAGGTGGTTCTGATAATAATAAATGCTGTCAACAAATAATATTATTCTTGATTATAGAGGAGGCATTCTGCTAATTTACCTTTCTAATAATTTACCTGCTGTAGGTAAAATATGAAATGGATCAGTAATTATTAATGCACTTCGAGCTACTAATTTAATGAGAGGAATACTTACTGCTTGCTTCCATTCTTCAATCATTTTGCATTGCAGTGTGGAAATGTACATATTGGAATAGCTTACTAAGCCCTTGGGGTTTTATTTTCAAGTGTCTCAAAGGCTTAGTTCTGTAAGACAAATTGAAAAAAAATGTGTAGTTTTTCTTAAAGAGATCTAGAGCCACAAAAGTGAATGCCCTGATTATGAACTAAAAGGTGGTAAATGCCTACATTCACTTTATAATGTCAAAAGTAGTTGGAGCTGGGAAAACATTAGAAAGAAGTATTATCATTTTTCATATTGTTACTTTTCCCAGGGCATCAGTTTGTGGCTACGACAGAAAGTAGGCTCCTGTGCTAGATGGACTTTTGATCTACCTAGTGCAGCCATTTGTATGAGCATGGGGAGCATGAGGTCACTTTGGACAGATGCTCCAGAAATCAACCAACAGCAGCTGTACCTGGGATGGACATAATGAGAGGGGTATGGAAAATACCCTAGCTGAAAATACCCTAGCTAAAATTACCTCACGGGCTTATGCGTTAAGCTTTCCTTCTGGTGGACGGAGCTATGGATATGAATCTTCTCAAAGAGCAGGGGGTTAAACCTTTACCTCCTTCAACTGGTGTGTGCACTCTTGGCACTGTTTTAAAGTGGTGACCACCACGTCCTTAGCATGTTGCTAACTGCAAATCTGTGCAGAGGGTACCTGATCTGCGTGACCAGGCTGGGGGTAAAACACAGTTTTTGAATCCTCCTCAAGTACAGGTCTGAGATAACTGTTCAGCAGCTCAGCTGTATCTAGACATTTATAAGTTAAACAAGACTTCATGCACCTGGGAAGCATTAATATTAACCAGCCAAGATATTGCCAGGAATGGAACTTTGAATTCTACTTTCATCTCATACGTTTCTTTTTACTGTCAGTCTCAAGAGTTTTGGCTCAACCACAGATGTTATTAATTACAAGGATTTAGTTAATTAAATAAAAACAACCTAAATGTATTTTATATTAAAACAAAATTATTTTCAAATCCTACTTCATAAAATGTTTCATTATAATTAAAATAAAAAGAAAACCCTAATTAAAAAGTCGGTGAAATTTAATATTTTTTGAAATGGTCCTAGTTGCTTAAGTTATTGTTTCATAATGTTTGGTTTGTTATGAAATTTTAGCTTCTGGAGTTATGATGGTCTCAGTTTACACTCTATAAAAGTAAATTTGTGGAATTTTTGGTATTCCTTATAGTTGCAGGGAAACACACTTAAGGATAGTTATAAAGAAAGCAATAGGTTTTTTTAGTTGGTTGGTTTTTTTTTGGTGGTGGTTTTTTTTTTTTTGTTTTTTTTTTTTTTCTTGTGTCTCTCTTTTTCCTAGGGAACTTGAGGTCTAGGTTTTCCAAGTGGTTATTTTTGAATGAGGGAGCTTGATAACATTATTTCTAACAAAGATCTGGATTCTGAAATAGAACTATAGATAAAAGAACAAAATTTTTAAAAGCAGAAAAAATAAATATTACAGTATAAAGTTGTTTTAATTAGTGTTAACATGTACATCATACTCTACAAATAAATATAAAAGGTTAAAATTTAGTTTGAAATTCTTATTAAAGGAACAGAATAATCCTATGGAAGAGGACTCAAAAAAATTTGAAACACAGCTCTGCTCCAAAGACAAGACAAACCCAAACATCTGGGAAACGCCTGACTTGTGGATTAGCAGAACAAAGAGAGTTTTTATTTTTCTCTGAGCTTGACTTCCTTTGTATTCTTTAAAAAAAAAACCCAACCCCCCCCCAAAAAAAAAAAAAAGAGAAAAGAAAAAAGACTTTTGTAAGACTTTGGAACTTTTACACCTTAAGCATTAATTAGATACTCACTCTGCTGTATTTTGAATGTTTGTGCCTACTCAGAAATCTCAATTTGCTATGGCAATTAGGTAGGTTTTCTGCATAAATAAGGATATATTAAGACAGTTTATGTGGATAATAATTTGTTCAGAGATTTGATTTTTCTAGCTCACAATCACTTCTAGTTTAATTAAAACCTTATTTTTATATGAGTGACAGGAAAGTCATACAACTGCACCCCCACAACATGTACCTGGCGGGCTTCTGCTGAAGTGTTTTTGAATTATAGAGGTAAGTTAATTTTGGGCAGACTGACTTTACATTCTACATGTCATTTTTATGTATGTGTACAAAAATAACTTTTTTTTTTGTTGTAATATGATTCATGAATGTTCCTGAGGGGAGGAAATCTGTTATTCCCTTGTATCCTTTTTCTTATAGATGGTAATCATATGTACAAACATATGTACAAAAAAAATCCTGTCTTTTGGATTAGAAGCAATAATTATCTCTGCTTAATATTTCTGTCACTGTGTTAGCAACCATCTGATAGGGAATGCTTATGGGGTTTTTTTTGCATTCTTTCAGGCTTTCAGTAATTTTTTTTAATACTTAAGAAAATTCAGTAAAGCTCAGCTGTGACTGAAATATTGGAAAACACTAGAAAATATACTTAATTATATCAGTCAATACTGCATCAAAAATTTTTAATTTGTCCACTGAAAATGGACAGTTCAAGTGTACTCCCAAACTGAAACAGGCCATGACTTGTACTCTGCTCTACTAAAAATGATTTGGTATTTTCATTTTTGTTTTCAGTCTGTAATAAGCATCACATAATAAGAATCATTACTTTTTTTTTTTTTTTTTTTTTTTTTTTTTCCCCCCCCGAGAACACTTGTTATGAACTTGATACTGCCTGTGCAGAGGCAAAGGATGGAGCTTCTCTCTGAAGCTGTGGTTTGCCAAGCTCTCTGAGGGCAAGTTCTGCTGACGTTCAGAGTCTCTGCAAAGATGTGTCATGAAGCAGGTAGCTGCAGGCATTAAGGTTAAGATCCCCAGAGGAATTTACAATATCAAAACCTAACTTTTAGGTACATTGCTCCCCTGCCTGAGAAGTTCTCAGGAATTAGACACATAGCGTGGGAACTTCACTTCAGCCAATGAGATGCTTCCTAATTAGCCACTGGAAATGCTTGTGGTTAACATAATTTTCTTCATTTCCAAGAAACTAAGCACATTTTCTGAGACTGCCAGAGGGGCCTGTCTCCAAATGAGACTTACCAATTTGAATCCCTTTTAAAGGGAGGCTAGAGGCTTGAGGATTTCACCAAGCTATGCTTACAAAATGCCCCTGGGAGGAGTGTCTCTCCTTTTTTTTTTTTTTTTCATGAGTTCAGTGATTACAGGGCTTACTTGAAATGGGGAAGAATCTTGTTTAACAGCTATCATAAATAGTTCTCAGAGTGCTTTAAATGCAGACTTTGGTCATCTGAAGAAGTCCAATGGTAAAAGCCTTCAGTATAGGTTGGTAACTGATCCAGGACCTTGAGTGTCTACCAACTATTTGAGAATGCCAACACCTCAGGTGAGATAAGAAGGGGGTTAGTGTTTACTGCCAGAACATGAAAAGCATCAGGCACATTAACCATGGGAGAACTTCTACAGGTGTAAAGTGTAGACAGTTTATGGGTTTGTGGAGTTTTTTGTTTGTTTGTTGTTGCCATCTTTTAGTCCAGCTATTTTTTTTTTTTTTTAATATGTTGAGCTCAATAAATCTATAGGAGGGATTAAGAAGGGAGGAAAAAGTAATTTATCTCCTAATGGTCTTTATGTTCAGCAAGCACTTGGGGACCAAGCATACAAGAAGAACTCTGTCCTGGGAGCTAGTTTTTTGTCTGTAGCAGCTCCTGTGTTTTGGAATTGGTATGTGAAACAAGGCAATAGCATGCTGCTATTGTTCGCTGCTGCTGAATGACCAAGGACATCTTGCAGTTTCCCAAGTTTTGCTAACAAGCAGGTACAGACACTTGGGAGGGTACAGTCAAATACTTGATCTAAACTGGCCAAAGAGAGTATTCCATACCATAGACGTCAAGCCCAGTATAAGTGAGGGTCAGCCATTGCCCTCAGTGCCTTCTCTTTTGCCGTCTCTGGGTGTGGAGTTGGGATGTGAAACAAGGTGATAGCACGCTGCCGTTTTTCGCTGCTGCCAATCAAGGACATCTTGCACTTTCCCAAGTTTTGTTAACGAGCAGGTTCAGACACTTGGGAGGGGTACAGCCAAATACTTGATCTAAACTGGCCAAAGAGAGTATTCCATACCATAGACATCAAGCCCAGTATAAGTGAGGGTCAGCCATTGCCCTCAGTGCCTTCTCTTTTGCCTTGTTGCCCTTGCCCTTTTCCTTGGGGTTTGGGTTCCTTGTTCGGTTCGTTTTCTGTTCACATTTCTTTCTTGTTATCTTATTGTTGTTCTATTTTGTTCGGGCCCGTGTGTTGGTCTGTCCCCTCGCGCTCTCTGGGAGAGCTGCGGGGGAATATCCCTGCTCCCTGACTGCTGCTCAGGACGAGCTGTATCGGTCCTTGGGTGGTGAGAAATTGTGCATTGTTCAATTTATATATTCTGTTATCCTTTTACATTATTGTTATTATTAATATATTTTTTATCTTTTCCTTTGCTGGCTTTGTAGAGTGTTTTTATCTCAACCCACGAGCTTTGTCTCACTGTTTCTCCTCCTCACCCCACGGGGGAGAGGAGGGGTGAGCGAGCGGCTGTGTGGTCCGGTTACCGTTTGGGGTTAAACCACGACAAACTCATAAAAATATTCAGCTCAGATTTACTCACCCCATATGTCTGAAAGCATCTGGTTCACACCGTGCAAACCTAGAAGCTGTAGTGTACCTAACATTACAGTGCAGTCTCATTACATCATAACAGAAAATTGAAGCCAACTTTTCAGTTTTAATTACTGATTTTCACTTGCTTTAAACAAACATGTGATTCTCCAAATTAAGGTGTAAAATTGTGAAACTTTCTTGTAATTCATGTTATTTCTTGCACATCTCTTAAAAGGGTTGAAACTGATGGTTTTCTGTGCTATCTACATGAAATAGACAGCTTGGCATATATGAGTTCATAATTTTTCACCAGTGTGAAAAGTGCAGGCTGAAGCTAAGTTGTTCTAGCTTTAAAATTTGTATTCTTTATCATGTTATGGACTACCATCAACAGAAAGAGGAAAGGCTACCCACTCCGAAATAGCAAAAAAACCTTTATGCAGTCTAGGACCCAGCTTTCATGCTCTAAGCCCTGGGCTATTGTGTTACATGAAATCAACTTAGTTAGGTACCTGTCTTCTGAAAGTAATCAATAGTTCTTATTGTAATTAATTGTATCAGTGAAGAAATACCAGGTAATGTTCCTATAAACTTAAATCTCTACTGCATATACTGTTAACTGTACCAGTTTCTAGTATTCAAAAAGACTAGGGGCCATTTGAAATAGTCTGTTTAATGAGATCATCTTATTTTAAAGGGTTTAGAAATTTAATAGTGTGATGTGGGCTGTTCTGTATCAGTTACTTAGACGTCAGAGACTGTAGGCAATAGCCTCAGTGAACAAAGTTGCTTAATTCAGGTGCTTAACTCAGAGATATCCGGGAAAAGAGACAGTGCTCTGGATCTCTTTCCAGTCAGCCAGCTCTAGGGAGAGTCCCTGTTCCGTATGTGATCTACCAGTTGTCATGTCAGTTGACTGTCAGTTAACTTAAAGCTTAATTACTCTTGTTATATTGTATGTAAAACAGTTGAATTAAGGATAATTCCCATGCTGAAGAACTAAAAGAAGTTGTAGGTTAACAAAAGTCTTTTCTTCTTACTTTATCTTTTAATCTGTTGTATAGGTGTCGTAAGCAGGATCCACTTTAATTACCTGGAAGACAGGTGATGTGATAGACTATTTCTGCTGTTAGAAGCAGCAGTAACAGATAATGATTGATCAGGGTATGACCCTCATCACGGAGAGACAGCATGATAGCTACAACAGAAGGGCAGGGGAACAAAGACATTGTGCTCCCTTTGATGAGATGTGACAAAAATGTCAATAGTGAAAGAAACCAAAGCTGATATCTTTGCCTATTGCTGCTAGTAGCTGTAGTCATGTAATATTTCACTAACTGCAATAATGAATTCTGAGTCTTTTTTTTTTTTTTTTTTTTTTTGACAGAAGCAATAACAAGTTTTCTAAATGTTGGTCAGCTTTATCCAGGATGAAGCTGACTGCCAGAGCCAGAAATTGCTTCTGCAAGAATGTGGATTTTACTCTAAGATGACTCATCAGCAGCACTCCAATACTGTACAGCCAGGTTTGTCTCTCTGTCTCAAATTTTATAGCTGTATTTTTCACTGCAGCTGCTTTTACTTTCATGAAAATATAAGCAGCATATTTTATTTTATTGCTATGTTTAAAACCAGATGGGTCTTCACCCACTTAAACCCAGGAAAATGTTGTGATTCCTCCCTTGTCAAACAGATTTTGGTATTTGGTTGCTGACTGAAGCACCAGGGTTTAGAATCAGTGCAAAGTTACACAGCACCACATTTCTTCTACAAGCCTTTACATGTGTTTTTTATGTTTATATGTGTATATATAAAGGTCCAGGAGGTTGGTGTCTCTGCCTGTGGCAGGAAGGTTGGAACTCTATGATCCTTGGGGTCCCTTCCAACCCAGACCTTTCTATGATTCTATGATTTTGCTGCTGAATAGGAAATGTGAACCGTGTCTAAAATACATGCATGAAACATTAAAAAAGACAAAGGTCTGAGACTGATAAATAATTCCCTGACTTTTATGTTCCTTGTTTACAGGCGTATCTAAATTTGGAATCATCAACACAAGCAAAGGCTGACAAAATGATGACATTACTCTTTGAAACAGAAATTACCAATTATGATCAGTTCAGTTGAGTTTAGTAGTGGAACAATTCCAAGCTGTTTGTTTCTAAGCTATATAAGTATTTACAGCTCTTCTTTCATCCTCATTGACCTTGTCTCTTATTTTTTTCTGCTCAGGGAGTTATATTAATCAGTATGGCACAAGAATTATATGTGATGATCACTTTGAGGTTAATGTTAGTTCACAGCAAAATACCCATTGACCAGAACTTGTCACAGAGAGCTTTTCATATTTAAGTTCTGTTATGAGATTTCCATCTGTAATCACAGTTCTCTGCTGTCTGCTGTGCTACAAAATCCATCTGGTTGCTGTGTAAACCTGACAGAGGAATTTGGTGGACACTTTTGACTTTTTTTCCATAGGATTCAATAGTTTTAATTAAAATTGAGTCTCTTTCTAAGGCTTTGGAAATATTTTTTCCTGTTCAGTGAGATCTCTCTCTTCTTTCTGTGCCACTAATAAGTTCTAGTTTTCTTCTGCGTTTACTCTTCCACTGAGGATCCTATGAGAGCTTTTGATGGCATCCACCCTTCTGGACAAAGGCAACAATCAGAAAAATTCGGAACTACTTCATAATAATCGACATTTGTGTTTTCCAAGCTAAGATAGTATTACTGCTAATAGAGAAAGTCAGCAAAAAATCCAAACCTGTAAAGTATAAAGTGGAAACTAGCATGTTTCATGGCCCGTAAACAAAACCAAGAAACTCCCTTCCCTAACAAACAAACCCTCACTCAATCCAGCACTCTGAAAGCTGTGGCTACTGCACATACAACAGAAACCTTATAAAGTATGCTCCAGTTATTGCTGTCACCTGAGAATCACCATGATTGCTCTTAGCTGTGAGTAAGGGTATCGAACTTCCTACAACCTCTTTGCCAGCTAGTCAAATTGTATTAGAGCTGGAACAGTGTATGTGACTGGACTGACCTTCAACAAAATAAAATGTAACCCTTATAAAAGAAGATTTAATCACCCTATAGAACTGAAGGAGTAACATGTACAGTCCCTTACAAAATGAGCTATCAGGATGAGTACATGGCCTAGTCATTGACTACACTACACATGCAGTACTTATGAATATCAGTATCTGTTGATAGTACTTTTTGAGTATAGAGAGCGTTGTCCTCAAAATCTTGTTATGGACAGAAAAGAAACACATCTCATATGTAAACTAATTTATTGTTAGTGTATTTGCAATCTCAACAGTTTCATCAATTAATTATTAGTCCAGATGTAGCCTAAAAAAAGGAAAAAAAAAAGTAACGTAGAAGGAAAAGAGTTAAAATTTTTACACTCACTACCCCTTTTCATAGCATCATAGATTCACACAGAATTACAGAATCATGGGATGGCTGAGGTAGTACAGCACCTCTGAAGATCACTTAGTCTAACTGCTATGTTCAAAGCAGGCTGCTCAGTGCCATGTCCTGTTAGATTTTTGATATCTCCAAGGATGGAGACTCCACAATCTATCTGAGCAACCTGTGCCAGTATTTCCTCTCCCTCATTGTGAATAAGTTTTTTCTTATGTTTAAGTGCAATTTTCTGTATTTCAGTGTGTGCCTGTTATCTATTGTCCTGTCAATGGGCACTACTGCGAAGGTTCTTGTTCTATCTTCTTTACTCTGCTTATAAGTTATTTGTACATATTGATAAGATCCTCCTGAGCCTTGTCCAGGCCGAACAGTCCCAGCTCTCAGTCTTTCCTGACAGGAGAGACACTCCAGCCCCTCCATCATCTTGATGCTCCTTTGCAGGACTCAGTTCCCTGTCTTGGTTCATGTGCCACTTGTACTAAGGAGCCCAGAACTGGACCCAGCATTTTAGATATGGTGATATCAGTTTGTTGTTGTTGATGGTGTTTGTTTGTTTGTTTGTTTGTTTTTATGCTGGTGGTGTGGTCACATTTCCAGTGCCCATCTGGATTCTAATATGAACAATTTAATTCTGGAATGTGTGAGGAGTGCACAGTCAATTGTCAGCATCATGAACCCTTTGTTGGGAGAAGTAGGATCATAATGACAATTTCTTCTTCTTTACTCTAGGATCCATTTAGGATCTTATTTATTTACTTGCTAACAAGCACTACATCTTACTCTTTTGCCTCTGGTCTGCAAGTTCCCATTATACCTGAATTGTCTCTATATGGTGTTTTTATGTATAGAAAGGTCTGGGTTGGAAGGGACCCCAAGGATCATAAAGTTCCAATCCCCCTGCCGCAGGCAGGGACACCAACCTCCAGGCCTGGACCTACATGAGGTTGGCCAGGGCCCCATCCAACCTGGCCTTGAACACCTCCAGGCATGGGGCATCCACCACCTCTCTGGGCAGCCTGTTCCAGTACTTCACCACCCTCTCTGTAAAAAAGTTTAAACTTTCCCTCCTTCAGCTTTAGTCCA
>KL289027.1:8613-38792 GCA_000699545.1 Podiceps cristatus | reverse complement strand
GGGAAAGTACATACCAGTTTCCTACCATGAAGAAAAAGGAAATTGGCACCATAACTGGAAGTGTGAAGACTTTGACAGAATTTTTGTCAGAATTGGGAAAAGAAAACAAGAAGTGTGGCTTACAGGGTTCACAGATCCAGCGGTATAAAGGAATTCCAGGGAACCATGCTATGGCCAAAGCAGGGACACAGAGCCCCTCACGTTATGAAAATGATGGAGAAGAGAGTCTCCCAAATAAGAAGGGGCAAGCAAGGGGCACTAGTGAGAGAGTTTTAAAGACACATACCCTGGACAAGTGTTAAAATACTGGCCCTCTTCTGTGCTATCACCACAACAGCTTGAGGTGGCAAGTAATTGTTAGAGTTGATTGTCCCTAAAACTGTTGAGCATTGGTACCTGGAGATCTTGTGGGTCAAAATGGAGAGCCAAGACAAACCCCTGGCACATAAGGAACACTTGGTCTGGAAAGCAGCAGTGGGAGGCATAGCCACTTTTAATGTTATTTAGGACCCAAAGTTAATGCCTGTGGATGCTGTGCTGAAAAAAGCCAGCTCCTGGAAGAAAGAGGAATTCCACACACCAAGTAACTTGATTGTTAGATGTCAAATTCTGTGGTATTGATCACATCCTTAACTGCAGATTAAAGTAATGCCTTCTGAGCAACTCTTTCGGAGTCTCAGGTGGCAGATAAAAGGAAAGAGTAAAGGTCTGTTTCTGTTAGCCTTGATGTAGCATGTGTGTGACATTCCACTGATGCACGTGGTGTGTGGTGATAAAGCAATGTGCAATAATGGAAAATGAAACAGCTTAGGAAAGCAGTGCCCAAAGGCATCTCAAGATGAAGACAAAGCTCTGAGGAAGCCATGCTTTGTGGTACACTCACCTGAGCCAACTGCTCTTCTCTGAAATTCTGAATAGTCAAGAGTACTCTGGAGCAGCAGCTTAAATTTAAATAAAAGTTGTAGGATATGTGAGTGACAGATAATTTCCCTCTCTAGTTGAGGAGAGAATAGAGCTTGGTGTTTTTCCAAATTCCCTCCCCCCTCTCTAACAGCTTCCATTTCGTCTATTAGATAAAGTCTGGGTTTTTTTTTCCTATATATCCTCTCAGCATATCAATGACACACACATTAGCCTTAGCTTGGGGTGGGAAGAATTGCACAACGAAAGTCATTACATATATTCATACGGCAGGAAGGGCTTCCATTCCAACTCCATTTCTCCAAGAGCAGCTTGTTGGATGTTCTAGTACATGCACGTTGCTCATGCTGGTTTTTTTTCAGCCATGATTTGCCTACAGCCTGCTGTATGAAATTGGATAGCCTCTCTTTTCAGGAGTGATCTCTTCAGAGATTTACTAGTCTCAAGACCACATTGCACAACCAATATAGAATGGAGAAGACAACACAAAGCTACAAATTTGGGTTTGACTACATAAACTACAGGACCTGTAGTAAAACCTCCTTTTGTTAATCACTTTTTTGACAGGATCGTGAAATTCTGAATACATAAATACTTATTATAATAAAGGATGATCAGCGATATATAAATAAGTGGAACTGCTTGAAACTAGGTTGTATGCATCTCTAATTCCAATAGTAATATGGAGAATAAAAAGAGGAAATCCAGTTCACCTTGGAGAAACTCTAGAGATTTTCTGCAGCTGTTCTTTGTCCTCAGTTTCAACTCACAGTTCCCCATATCACTTCTGCAGAGACCTTGAAGTGGCTTGTAAATCCTGCTGCAAATACAGGTGTACTACAGTTCCAATTTCTATAAAAACTCTCCAAATTTCTAAATCCTAAAACAAGTTACATCCATTACCTGGCTCTCTTCCCATAATTTTGTCCATCTTTAAATTCTTCATGACAAGAATTCCCTCTCACCTAGATCATTTATAGAAAGGCAACCAACCAGGGAAGCAGCTATGTGTTCTGTTGGCAAAGCCAAAGATGAGTTGAATAGTTTTACCAGACACAGTGTGGTGCAGTATAAAGCAAGTACCAGATGGAAAATCGGGACACTTGGGTTCAGTTCTCAGCTCTGCTGTTGATTCATTAAGATCCTGAAGCATGCAATTCCTTACCTACGTGTTCCTTCTATTTATTCATATTCACTTATGTAAAGTGCTTTCAGAGCTGTAAAGGTACAAAATACTATTATTCTAGAAACCACAGGAGAAAAAAAAAAAAAAAACAAACCCCAAAACAGAAAAATCAAGACCCTCTGTCATTTTAGTGAAAGTCAAAGTCAAAGCTCCTTTGCATCGCAAGGAAAAAAAGACTATCTTTTTGACTCAAATTTACTTCCGCAGTCTTCATGGCAATAAAGCTAAGTATTCAAGTGTGTGCCTCAGCTTTTTGTCAGACCAGGGGTCTTTGTTTATAAAGACCAGCCAGTAAAAATGTATAAATAAGTGTATGCATAAAATTAGTCTGTTCTTTTCTGTGTAGAAGGATAGCTTGACCTGGAGAGGTTGGGGCTTTTTTTTCCCCCTAAAAAACTTATTTCACATATTTCCCCAAATTACAGAATAGCCTATTTCTGTTTCTGCTGAACTTCTTGTTCATTATGAAAATACATGCAGTGTGTAAGAAAGTCTCAGCTCAGAGTCTGGGCAACTGAAATAGGAAGGGAAGAAAGCTTAAGGAAAGCAATAACATTCAGTAATGATTAACTCACCCCCCCATTGGTCCTCTCTCTAGGCGTGATCAGAGAGAAACTTCCTGCTTCATTCAAGGTATTAAAATACAGGATCTGCAATTACTTGATTGAATTCAATAAGGATATAAGATGACTTAGTTTCTCCCGGGAAAAGCATTTTTTCCATTTTATTTACTTTAAACAGGAAAAAACCTTAAAAGAGGACATCATGATTAATCATGTAGACTGTTTACAAATCCTTTGAGTTGTTGTGCTGTGTATTCACTAAGTAAGTCTTGGGATACAGTCCAGTTATTTTGTGGCTCTCTGAATTTCTTAGTAATTGCTTCTCAGTCACTGCCTTACTGCTACACTGTGGAGAATATCAAGTGAGAGTGGCAGGCCCACGGCAGCAGCAGCATGCTTTCTTCTCGAGGGGAGCATGTGGCATATTGCACAACCGTGCTCATTCAGACCTGCAGCACACAGGGAACAGTTGGCAAAGATGATCTCTGTACATTGCGGACAGTTCTGATACATGCCTACAGTCCCACTTAAAATGCGTTGCAGATGATGTAGGTCCAAACCCATGAAAGTCAGTGAAGATGTATCACTGTCCACAAAGTTGAATTAGGCTTACATGATGACAGTATCTTTTGGAAGACTAGGTAAAAAAACCAACACACATGAACAAAGAAAAAGGCTCTCATTTTTAGTTATTGCCTTAGTCCTAACATTCCTAGTGATAGGGGCATTCACTTAATTTACAAGCAAGATCAGCCCTAGAATTGATGGCTGTGACCCAGGTTCGTAAACTGTTGAAGACTGAAACGCAGTTATGCTTCCACGGCCAAAACACCAAACTTGTGGCTGCCATCCCATCAAGAACAGTTTGTGCGTGAGGCAATGGAAACTGCTGGGGGAAAGAGCTTTTCTCTCTCCAGCATCACTTAATAGCTTCACCACACCACCCCTCAAGGCAAGAGCAGCGAGCCTTCCTCTCTGTTCCAGCTCTTCTATTTCTTGCTTGCCATTCTCTTCTATTGCAAGAGGAGCTTTATCTTTGTGACAGTTAAACATTGCTTATATGGCCAAAAGCTTTAAACCATCTGTTAATACCTTTGTGAATTATAGAAAATGATGGTATTCTGCTTTGAATGTTGTTAAAAGAACATGCCACAGAGGTGGAACGAGGCCAGTCACAAACTTCATGAGCCAGGGAAAAAATTCTAAGCCTCTGGAGACCAAAATATCTAACATTATAGAAGGTCTCAAGGCAAATGAAGAATCTGCTGATAGGTTCTCTCTTTCACATTAAATAGAGTACAAGCCTCCAAATGCTTTGTTACTGTTGGGCAATACAGACTATATTGCCATTTCGCTTCTACAGTGAAAAGACCATGAGAAAGCTGAAGATTTGACTTCCTGAAAATAGCCAAAGAATTTCTGGGGAATAAGATGAAGAACATTCAATCCATCTAGAGTTCATAGAATGACAGTAAGAAAATATCTTCCTTAAAGAAGGGAACTGAGACTTGCTACTTTCTGAGCCAAAAGATGGAGTGATAACCCCAATTTAATCACAGATTCATCAATGCAAAATCTAAACTGTGCAAAAGCCTACAATATTTTTCAGCAACTAGAAGGTGAGCTGGTCAGTTGATAGTCATCAAGATACTGGCAATATGCAGACACATCACAGGTCTGTATTATCCTTTGCTCTACGTAATCACATCACTAAGATGATCTGCTACTTATATAAATGCAAAAACAACATGTCAGAGGAGGACTTAAAAGAAAACAAGATACACTCTTATTTTCTACTGCCTTTGATCTGATACTTCACTTTTCTGGCCATCTGGACACAATGAAGAAAACTGAGCAGAAACGTGAGCATTAATGACAGAAAAGTTGGTGATGTCAGATGAAATGTAGCAGATTTGTACCATACCATTGACATTATGTTCAGGTCCCACACTATCCAATAAATCATCATTAACCACCATGGGGTAATGGATGGGGGAGAGAATCAGAAGGGTAAAAGTGAGAAAACTCATGGGTTGAAATCAAGAGAGCGTAATAGATAAAGCAAAAGCAGCACCTGCACATGCAAAGCAAGCCAAGGAAATCATTCATGACTTCCCATGGGCAGGCAGGCATTCAGCCATCTCCAGGAAAGCAGGGCTCCATCACACATAACAATTACTAGGAAAGACAAAACGCCATCACTTCGAATGTCCCCACCGTCCTTCCTCTTTCCTCAGTTTTGCATGACCTCATATGGTACAGGGCATGGTACTGAGCATGACCTCATACAGTACAGAATATTCCTTTGGTCAGTGGGGGTCAGCTGTCCCAGCTGTGCCCCCTCCCAGCCCCTTGTACACCCCCAGACTCCTCGCTGGTGGGGTGGGCTGAGAAGCAGAAAAGGCCTTTACTCTGTGTTAGCCCTACTCAGCAGTAACAAAAACATCTCTCTATTATCAAAACTTTTTCCAGCACAAATACAAAACAGAGCCCCATACTAGCTACTGTGAAGAAAATTAACTCTATCCCAGCTAAAACCAGCACACTAAGTGAATTTAAAAGGTTCTCTTGCTCTCTACAAGCTACTAAAATGCTATATTTTGCCACCAGGAGTGAGTCAAAACAGTAAACTACTTCACCAGCACTTAGTGGATGCATCATTCATTAGAAACATAAGAGCAAAACCTGCCACTATTTCCTAGAAAACAATAGTGCATTAAGAAACTTTCTTAAAAAGCAAGAATCCATTCCACTAATATCTGCCAACCACCATATCTTAGGCAATTCAGTACATATACTTATCCAGGACCAAGTCTCATGAACGCAAGTCATCCTCTTTCCCAAAAAACACACATGGATATCTATGATGTAAATAAGCCAGTGCACTGGAGAGTCTTCTCCTTTCAAAATGAACTATTGTGACTCTGTTGAAAATAAATCTCTGTATTCGTATGGAACAGTATGCTTATTTCTAATTTGCTTTGGAAAAGATAGTTCACTCCAATTTTGATTTCATTCCAAATTCAAAGCCTCTCTTGAAACAGAACCCCCACTCTTCACACATTTCTAATAGCGAGCACTGTAGAACAACACTTCCACACCACAGTTTCAGTTCTCCTGCTGCTGCTGTCTTTACGCTACTTAGTGCCTGTAGTCCTTTTCTTCTCTGATTACTGAAGGTTTTAAACCACATGTTTAAATGACTTGCTGAAATAAGGCCAGGGAGAATAAGTAATTACTCTTCTCCTCTTCCCTCTCATTTTGCCACTGTACTATTAACATGTAATTAGCAGTCTAATTTTTAGTTAGGTGTTTAAAAAACCCTGAAGCAAAGAGTTTTAAATTATTAAGGAGTCATTTTTTTAAAAGGCAAACTGAAATAAGTGTACCCTCTTCTTCACATAGTTAATGATCATAATGGTTTAACACATTATTCTTCAATTACTAAGGACAGTTTTGCAGAGAAATGCAGTATTTTCTCTAATTAGAGGTACTAAATTTCCCTCATAGCCATGATGGTCTTCAGCTACAAAAACTACCTTCACTAAGTGTCAGGCTTAAACTGCACTGAGGAGGACATTTTTCAAATGCAGGAAGGTATCAGTACATCTGTACAGGTGCTTTTTCGTTGCTGGTGCCAGAGATGCTTCCAGTTATGAAATGCTTATTTGTTAAGGCACTTGATAATCACAAGTGTGATTAGAAACACAGGTCTACCACAAAAGATATTCATACAACCATAAGAGGCTGTTGCTTATGTCCTGTAACTGATTTGACAGCTAACTCCTCTTTAGACTCTATGGGCAACAGGGAATTTCATCATCAAAAGGGGGCCTGCAAAGTCAACTGGCCTGCTCAGCAGGACTGGGCCCACTAAGGACGGTAATCCATGAAGAACAAAGTATTTCAGCCTCTGAACACAACACAGTGTTATGGGCTGCGGTACATATGCTCCAGAGTTTCCCTGTTTGTTTAAAGCACATGACCCTTCTTTCTCTCAATACCTCCAAATCTATACAAGTCTTCTTGCAAAGACCCACCAGCTTGGGCAAAGTTAGTGAAACCTCACTTCTTGAAGAGTACATCACTTGCAGATACACGGCAGATACCGGTTTTCACTAACAGGGGTTACAAGCTGTTTAACAAAATCCAGAATAGACCCCTTTTAATTTATTTTTCATATGTTTTGAGGCTGAGACTAGTACACAGATGAATCCACACGTAGAGCTTGTTCTGCACCCTGACACCATACTCAAAAAATATCTGGAAGATAAAAGAAAAACTGTTTTTCCAGCATCACTTCAGATTTGTATTTAGAAAACATCTAGGGTACCAAACTTCTGATTGTATCAAAATCTCAGCTTTCAGTTAAAAAGGGAGATGTTAGCAGGTAGAAAAAAAAAAGTTTGAAGCCTACCTGTGGCTGTACTCATGTCAGCACATATGGGGTATAGGCAGGCGTATGCCACTGATTACGGTCCAACTCGAAAAGTGTTAACCCTGGAAACGGAAGCACGAATAAAGCACAATGTACACATCCAAACCGGTTGGACACAATGAGCCTGGGTCCACATATTGGCAGTTACACATCATTAACCTCAGCTTAATAGAGGAAATTCGCAATGCTGGTTTCGGACCCTAACTGGTAACTCTATATGGCAGAGTACTGGATGGACTTACTAGATCAGATGCCCTCTACCTTGGAGAATATGCTATGCTTCTTTTTACGGCATCTGCATGACTTCTGGCAGTCCTCATACAATCTCTTGGCCCCTTGCATGAATTCTGCAAGGTGATTATTTCCATATCCACTTCTCTGAAGCCCCTGACAATACATTCCCGAGAGTTTCTCTGAACACAGCAGTTAGAAAATGGAAAACAGCATCTATTCCTATCCATAACAACTACTGGAACTTACTGAAGAATAACTATTAACATAAAGACCCCTGCTAAGATAAGAGGAAAATCCTTCTGTAAAACAGTTATTCCAAGTTCAGAGCAGACCTATGCCATCAAAGTGGGGTCATGAACATTGTTATCACGAGCAGCCTATGGGACCAGATGAGCATAAATCAGCCTGGTCTTCTTACCATCTGGGATGCAGCATGTATAACTGCAGATACTAGAGGATTTTCCAATTTTATTGTCACTCTTGCAGAGAGCAGCCTGCTTCTTCAAGTGTTTCACTTACAGTGCCCTATAAACCAGAAGGGCCTTGCTAGCAATCTTACAGCTGTTTGCATTCTTAGAAGAAACAAACCAAACTAAACTTCTTCACTCAAGCAAACCTCAGAACTAATTGTTAAGGTAGTATGTTATGTGACAAAATTTATGAAGAAACCACACATTAGAGTTCCCAAAGCAATATAAAAAGTAATTTTAAAATATTTATTCACCAATATTTTATGCTTCATTATGGGAACTGATTTTGAAACCACCTTTGGAATACATGTCACAAGGTTCCACAGGGGCCTGTCCTAAGTACAGGACTATTTGATGCTTTCCTTAATAAACTGGCTGATAAAAAAGATAGTAAGATTATTAATTTTGCAGGTACATCAAGCTGGGAGTGATTACCAGTATGCTGGAGGACACAAATAGAATTCAAAAGGACCCTGAAAAGAAGCAGAAGAAGAGGTCTGAAAAAAAAGAGGATGTAATTCAACTCGTAAAATGGAGGTCAGCATGCCGAGGCAAAGAAAATCAACTAGGCAAATGCTGAGTGGGAATAAATGAGTAAAAAGGGCACTGATATAAGTTTCCGAGCAAAAGGATCTCAAGCTCCAGATGGCTCAGAACTCCCAGCTTCCCCTCCCATAATGCCATAAACTGGCAGAAACAAACTAAACCTCAAATCAAGCAATGCAGGGTAGATCAATAGCCATGACTACCTGCTCAATTACACTTTAAAGCATTAGGTTGTCAACATGATCAGGCACGTGAAAACCCTTAAGTTACAGCCCTTGGCTGTGAAACATTCAGAGATTAAAATACAGTTCTTGTTTCTTCAGGAATACCGTGCAAAGCCTGCCTCTTTCAAAAGCCTTTGCCTAGTGATCACGCTTCAAAGAGCAATTCATCTCTAATCCCCACAGATATACCATAAGGAAAGAGAAAATTCTAAGCTATGTAGAGGAATAAGGAAATGATTGCCAGCATAGACAAATTGTCTTCTGGATCTGGACCTACTAAAATAGCAGGGCATGTGATAAAAAGATGAGGTGCTACTTAAGGATGGTGTTTTTTCGTTTGTGTGTGTGTGGTTTTTGGTTTGTTTGTTTTTTGTTTTTTTGGTTTTTTTGTTTTTTTCCTTCTCTTCCAACTATGTTTAAAAGAAATTAAAAACACTAGCATTTTGCTTCTTCACCTTCTGTATCAAAGAAATGTATCATAAGTAAAGCAATCTGACTTGCATACTGATTTATTCTGGATAGTGAACACAATTCTAGCAAAGAACTGGGATTCCTAGTAAACAAGAATTAAGGATGGAGCGATGATCTATTCATCTCATTGTGTGGGTGTTTGAGATCAGCACCAGATGTCATCTCTCTTCCCTGCTCCCATACTTCAGTACCACATAACATACTAAGGACTAACTTAGAACAGAATCATAGAATAGTTTGGGTTGGAAGGGACCTTTAAAGGTCATGTAGTCCAGCCCCCCTGTAACTGCAGGTTGCTCAGAGCCCTGTCCAAGATGACCTTGAATGTTTCCAGGGATAGCTCATCTGCCATCTCTCTGGGCAACCTGTGCCAGTGCTTCAGTACCCTCATCATAAACAAAATTATTCTTATACCTAGCCTGAATCTACCGTCTTTTAGTCTGAAACCATTACACTTTGTCCTATTGCAACATGCCCCATGAAAAAGTTTGTCCCCATCTTTCTTATAGGCCCCATTATAGTACTGAAAGGCTGCAACGAGATCTCCCCGCAGCCTTCTCTCCTCCCGGCTGAACAGCCCCAGCTCCCCCAGCCTGCCCTCACAGCAGAGCTGCTCCAGCCCTCGGGTCATCTCTGTGTCCCTCCTCTGGCCCCGCTCCAACAGCCCCACGTCTCTCCTGTGCTGAGGCCCCAGAGCAGAGGCAGCACGGCAGGTGGGGTCTCACCAGAGCGGAGCAGAGGGGCAGAACCCCCTCCCTCGACCTGCTGGCCACCCTGCTTTTGGTGCAGCCCAGGATTTTCACAGCAGAGCTGCTCCAGCCCTCGGGTCATCTCTGTGTCCCTCCTCTGGCCCCGCTCCAACAGCCCCACGTCTCTCCTGTGCTGAGGCCCCAGAGCAGAGGCAGCACGGCAGGTGGGGTCTCACCAGAGCGGAGCAGAGGGGCAGAACCCCCTCCCTCGACCTGCTGGCCACCCTGCTTTTGGTGCAGCCCAGGATTTGGTTCGCCTTCTGGGCTGCCAGCGCACATTGCCGGCTCATGTCCAGCTTTTCATCCACCAGTACCCCCAAGTCCTTCTCAGCAGGGCTGCTCTCGATCCCTTCATTCCCCAGCCTGTATTGATAACGGGGGTTACTCCAACCCAGGTGCAGGACCTTACACTTGTCCTTGTTGAACCCCATGAAGTTCACCCAGGCCCACTTCTCAAGCTTGTCCAGGTCCCTCTGGCTGGCATCTATCTCTCAGGCATGTCCACCGCACCACTCAGCCTGGTGTCATCCACAAATTTGCTGAGGGTGCTCTCAATCCCGCTGTCTATGTCATTGGTGAAGATATTAAAGAGTACTGGTCCCAAGACAGACCCCTGAGGGACACCACTCATCACTGATCTCCATCTGGACATTGAGCCATTGAGCCACCCTCTGGATGCAACCAATTCCTCCTCCACCAATCAGTCCACTCATCAAATCTATATCTTTCCAACTTAGAGAGAAGAATGTTGTGGGGGACCATGTCAAAGGCCTTAGAGAAGTCCAGGCAGATGACATCCATAGCTCTGCCCTTGTCCACTGATGTAGTTGTTCCATCATAGAAGGCCACTAGGTTGGTCAGGCAGGACTTGCCTTTGGTGAAGCCGTGCTGGGTGTCTCAAATCACCTCCCTGTCCTCCAAGTGCTTTAGCATAGCTGTTAGGATGATCTGGTCCAGGATCTTCCCAGGCACAGAGATGAGGCTACCAGGTCAGTAGTTCACAGGGTGCTCCTTTCTACTCTTTCTAAAAATGAGGGCAAAGTTTCCCTTTTTCCAGTTCCCAGGAACCTCACCTGACTGCCATGACTTTTCAAATATCATGGAGAGTGGCTTGGCAACCACATCAGCCAATTCCCTCAAGACTCTGGGATGCATTGCATCAGGTCGCATTGACTTGTGTATGTTCAGGTTCCTCAGGTGGTCGCTAACTTAACCCGTCCGTCTCTCACTGCTTGCTCCCAGAAAAGCAGCTCTTTCTGCAAGCATGTCCTAAATCTTGTTCTTGGAAAGATGAGCTGGTAAAATATTAATCATTAATGAGTGGATATTTTAATTCTTTCTTGCTCTCTTCTTATTTACAGCTAAGATGAATTTACAAGGAGACTCTAAGGCTCATCAGTTCACCCCTGCAGCAGTGCACAATCTGGCTCAAGCAATGAAGAACGGCTAGGATGTTTGTCTCTGTCATTCTCCCCCCTCAGCTCAGGTCCAGACTTATCCTCCTCTCCCATTATTGCTGTAGTGGTATCCTGCTGTCTTTACTTTCAATTCACTCTACTGTAAAACATATCCAGCAATACTATTTTTCCTTCATTTTCCCCTTAAGCAAATGCCAGGAAATGAAGTCACTAATTTTTCAGAAGTCTGGATTTCAAAATCACACTCGTCGCCTCCTCACAAAGAATTATTTTTCCTGTAATCAGTGCCAAGCAATTCCTAGGCACATTTGTACAGAAGCTCATTGGGATTCATATGTGAAAGTAATGCAATGTTTAATAATTTAGTTAGAGAACGCTGCCATCTCTGTAAATGTTTCCTGAAGTCCTTGTTTATTAACATTTATGATGTTGCAATTAACAATGAACATTCTTGAGGATGTTGACATAAATATGACCTGTTTAAGCAAATTACTTCCCAAAAGCACAGATTTCAGTGGTAGATTTTGTCCTACAGATGTTTTATCTTGGCACTGGTCAACTACTTACCATTTTCTGCCAACTTTGGTGATCCAGAGAGTCCACTCTCAGTTTTTTGGCACAGGCACAGATGTATAACACTGTAAATGCACTGAGAATCACAAAACCGTTACCAGCTTGGAAAGGTTAGACAGAGAAGTCAATATAATCTGTTGTACTAACAGTTGAAGGCATTCTCCACTATTTTGGGAGGTTGCTTTGGGCTTACACCACCTCAACTGAACAAAATTTTTATTCCAGGTAATAGTTGCTGCTGCATTTCCTTGAATGAAGAGCATGACTATCTAAATAAATACATCAAAATCATATAATTAAAAGATGAGCACATGCTTGTCTTTCCAGGACTGCAGCAGCCACACAAGCTCATACAAGCTCATGTTTCTGGCTACCTAGGGATAAGAAGTACAACCTATATATGTTCACCTGTGGGCAAAACAAAAGGTGAGGTTTATTATGGTGGTTACTAAAGTTCATCATTCTTCTACAAACTATGACTCATGTTTTAAGCTGAATTTTATTACTGACATTAGTCTAGTCAAATAGTAAAAGGTATGATGCAAGGCAGCTATTTGACTTTTACCAATTTTAATATTAAAAGTAGGGAGGAAAAAAGCTGATTTCTCCAGAACACTCGTGCTTAATGACATCATAGACATAGCTAGAAATACTTTTAAGTAAGGCTCCCTGCCCTTGCCCCCATTCACGTCTCTAGCACAATTTTAACAGAGGAAGCACCAGGCACAACATTTGGACCCATAAGAGCGTCTAAAATGCCATTGAGATATTGAAAGAAATTGGATGGCAAATAGGTCTATTGGAATAAGGACATGATCCTTATTCCACTGACTGGAATGCACAAAGAAACTTGAACACCAGTTGGACCTTCAGCTCCCAAAAAATGACAAAGTTTACCTCTAATCAGACAAATTCTGGCAGTTTACACTAGCCAAATAACTGGCATCTAATGTAAATTCATAGCAATGCAACTCTTAGTTACCCATACGTGGGACTGAGGTCATTAAAGGCCTACAGAATTTCTAAATGTTATGCTAACAAGTCAACAGTCCTTTTTTATTTTTTAACAAATTAAGAAATGCAGCTTTGTTTGTAGAAAAAGTGCAGCTACAAATATAAACTGGAATACTTAAAGAAAAGAAACCATCTTTTTCCAGCTCTCCTCGAGTTTGTTATCTCACAGCTTAGCATCCAACTCACTGCCAGTTACTAAGGCCAGACTGACCTGAAGAAAGCCATGGAGCTGTTAACTAAAATGAAACTAAGGATGGATTTGACAGATGAGCTCTAGCAAATCATGCCATTGCAGTCTATAAGCTTATTTTACCCATCAGTCTACCCATCCTTAGAGGGCCGAGGAAGGAATACACGCACGCATCTCAATGGTTGCATTTCATGCTTTGTCATCTTAGGTTGAACTCCTTGCTGGCGTTTCAAGTTGCCAGAGTTGTGCACAAGGACATTGTGCTAAGCATACTGTGAGGGTGCTAGCCTCTAGCAGAGGGGTGGTTGGTGTAAGCACCTGAAGCTAAAGCCTCACAGCAACCTCTTCCAGAGCCCTACATCAAAGCTCTAAGGCAACTTCAGCTGCGGTAACAGTTCAAAACTTTGAGGCCTACTCAGTGGCCCGCTCCAGCTTTTCCCAAAATCCACACAAAATCTCACTGGCTTCAAGCAAAATTGGAGCAAGCCAGCAGCCTCTGATATTATCATCACAGGAGTGGTTCACAGCCACAGAAAGTAAATATGGTTTTGCCTCACTGCCGATCTCTCCTCTCCTTGCTTGTGCTGCTGCCACCCTGCATGCTTAACATGAGTAAGCCAATATGAGAAACTTGCACACAAACTGAACTGATGAAATAAGAAACTTGTCACCCCAAACTTCAGCTGCCTCAGTTATTTCTACATCCTCCAGTAGAAGTAATTGGGTATTACTGTTCAGAGAATAACAAATTAGTACCATTATTATACATCAAATTCCTTCAAATGGCAAGTCCTGCTTTAAGATTTTCTCTCACAGCTAAATCCAGCACTTTAACTGCTAGTTACTGAATTTCCCAAGAAACCTCTTAAAGATCATTCATTTCTGAATATTTAAGTACGTGCTTTCCATTGCAGCTCAACATATTGGGCTATAAGGATTCAGTATTTCAATGCTGTTTGGAACTCAGCTTTGTCAGAAACCAATTCAGAATTGTATACATCACAGCAACACTGTTCTCCAAGAAGCATGTCATTTCAGCTCCACCGGTCATTATGCTCATTCGGCAATGTGCACTTCCTAGGTGGCTGATGCAGAGCCTGGTGCTTGGATCCAAGTAACTGATACAGTTTAATAATGCAATGTATCCTGCCACTTAGGCACCCAGCATGACGTTCAAAATACAAGCAAATGTGTAGAGGAGAAATGGGCACAGCAGCTTAGGCAAAACACAGAAATAACTCAGGGGGGTTGTGTTTGGCCTTAGATAGCAACCAAACCTTGGAATTTCAAGTACATTTTGTTGATCATTTCTGCCCCAGCATTCATGGCTTACTTTCATGCATCTCTATACCTGCTGGTTCAAGTGGGGGAAGGAAATGAAACCTCCAAATGAGAGAATCTGCATATACGGGATTATGTCCTGGCTGCCACCCTGCCTGCTTTGTTTCTTACCAGTGGTTACACACTCTTTACCCAAGTCAGCACGTTTGTTACCACAGAAGCTGCAATATCTACCTTAATATTCCAAGAGACCATAACAAAGACTTTTACTGCAGTATTTTAAAAAGAGAGCCTAAACACGAGAGCCTAACTGCACAAAGATTTAGCCATCAGAAGAAGAGTTAATAATACAGTCACTATTTCTATGACAGGGGAAGCAAGTTCTCATAAAATGAGTGTATATCTCTTAATGACGCATTATTCAAACAACATTACACTCACTCGTTAGTCACATTTGTAAGATTCCCTGTGTCAGTAGGAGAGTTCATGGCTTGCCAACAACAGATATTTCCAAAAGGTCTTTCCTCCAGAGTCCCAGACGCATGTGAGCACACACTCTCTGAATTGAGCAATTCTTCCAGTGATGTTTCTCATTAATTTCATCTTAAAAATGGCTCATGAGAAAAAGTACTGGAGTGGAATGCAAGAGTTACAGCTGTGAGGAACACCCTGAAACTCACGATAAATTTATAGGCTATATTCATAACCTCATGATGGGAAGTAAAACAACCCTTTCAAGGAAAGGGATAGAAAACAAGAGAGTCACATGTACTCTGCCATTTTAAAAAAAGAAATACTATTTAAAAATAAAAAGTGGGAAACTAACAAAAATGATTAAACTGAAACTAACAGAGAATTGATGTATATGGTGGGAGACTCCAGTCAGCAATGGTTTACACCAGCTGAGAATCCAATCTGTTGTCCTTTCAATTCTGGAACCAAAGAAATCTACTGTGGGTCCTGATTAAGACCCTCAAGATTTATCACATAGGCACTAGTGCTGTAATTGAATTCATGAATCCAAAGCCTTGTGCCTACTCAAACACTAGTAAAACAGCTGCAGGTGGAAACTCTTTGTAAATCATTGCTTTTGTCCTATATAGGAATTCTAAGATTTTTTTTTTTTTTTTGGTATGAATTAGAATGCAATCTTGAAATACTGGTAAGAGAAAAAGCAAAACTTTAGAATATTTCTGAAAATGCATCAAGAAAAATATTCTAACATTTCAAATTTGACTAAACCAATTTTGTCAACTCAAACAGAAGAGATTTGTTTTGAACTAACAATGCAAAATTCTCTCCACCAGACCTACTAGAAATTGTAGTTTGACATTTTTTTGCCCATTCCTTCTGCTTAACTCGGAGTCAGTAGACAGGACTATGAAGGACTTTGCTGTATACATGAAAGGACAGGTGGGACCAAGGCAACAGGGGGACACAATGCATCATGGATATCGTAGTTCAGAGAGAAAGCCCAAACCATGAGGTTAGTGGGACTTTGAAGAAAATATAACAGTTTTCTGTGTGCTGCAGACAGCTCTAATGTTCTCTTAATCTGAAGACCAGTTTGGTACCAAAGTCTGCTTTTCTATGATTTGTGAAGCCAAATGTTCAGACTTCAGTCAGACCGAAATATTTCTTTTCAGTTTTCGCAGCACAAAATTAGAGAAAATGATTGCTAAATATTTTCTCCAGCTGCAAATTTTTATTATACAAAAACTGTCAGAAATTTTCCAGCCAGCTATAAATTGAAGCTACAGTGTTTAATCCCACAATAACATAAAAATATGGTAATATAAATGAAGCAGAATCCATAAAACCCTAAACATTTTGTCATTTTTAATTGTCCTTTTATTCTAAAAGCAACAGTTGTAAGCATATTAAAGTTTAAACTGTAATTAATGTTGCAAGAAATAGAGTCAATTTTGTAGCTCATCTAAACCTTATCAGATCTTTTACAGTGACTTAATGGGCTGTTAGTGAATCTCTTCAACATGAATTTGATCATAAAAACGATGCTCTTCACAAGATCTGAAGCTACTCAAGCTTATTCTAATTAACATAAGATCTGGTTGAAGTTTCTGCCATGAAAAACCCTTTTCAGTTTAGTGTGGTTCATGTTGATTTAAATGGAGTGACTGAAAACTAGAAAAGGGAGACCATGAACAAATTTTTATTTATAACTCTGTGAGAGTCCGCTTATCACAGGACTGGGATATTTCTGTTTCATTCTCACCGTCTCTGGCCTCGGGCCAATCACTTTATTGCTTTGGACTTCCGTAATTCCTCTCCATGCCCGTTGATGCATCTCATCCACCTTAAGCTCTACAGATCAGGGATACAACCAGTAGTGTGGAGGTTTGTATGACATTTAATAGCTCCTGCAAGGTTTTGCATTCCTGACCCTTGCCGTTTGGATTTATGCCAGGGCAACTTTGCTTGATTATGCCCCACCTTCACTGTGATATAAATTCTCAGTAAGCTGGTATACTAACTGGAATGTCTGCTGAAACAGTCAAGAATTCGACTGTTGGCTAAAGGGGTCATAGCTCCCATCTTCCCTCTCATGGCATGTTGCAACTCCCCACGTACCATTTATAGTACAGTGGGGTCTGTCCCTAACTTAAACGTGAAAGCTATTTATCTGGGTTGTTCATATCCATGAGCTGTTCTTTCTTCTCCTTGACAGTTGCCTTGAAAAATGAGGGACGCCAAACCTAAGCCAGGGCCCCAAAATACTGCTGCAATGTTACATATAACTAGTGCTGTGAATTCTCACTCACTGCCAGACCCATCCACAATATTCATCCAGAAATCAGTAAGCTTGAGTTGCTGTTCCTGCATATGTTTGGAGTGACTGTAATCACAACTCATTTAGTAGCAGTTTGTTGAGACCGTATGAAGATTAAACTGTCAATTAGAAAACAAAAACAGATGACCAGTAACAAGCATTTCAATAATGATCTCAATTCCCACTATGAATAGCTCAATCAAAAGTGTTTGTGTAAAGTATCGGTTGTACGCTTCCAAATTACTAATATTTTTGAAGCTATACCAAAAAATGGATGTAAATCTGCTGTATCATTTGCAATTAAAAGGTTGGGGCTTTTTTTGTTGTTGTTTTTTTTTTTGGTGTCTTTTTTTTTTTTTAAATAAAAACTCAAGATTGTTGCTCTTTGTTCAAGAATTCTGCGGTAGAAAAGAATATGTTGCAGGGTACAGAGTTCAGTAAAAATTGAGCATAGGTCTTCAACAGAGAACAACTATGGAGAGAAAAAATAAGATTCAATACTGCAACATAAGTTTTAGATATGATCCAATGCTGACTGAAAACAGCAGAAAGATCCACCTTACAGGCACCTTTTCCTTTTGATCTCACATAATTAAATGAAATGGATTTGTTCTATGTAACTGAAAGCTTGCTATCTCGAAGTATTGGTTTATAGCCCAATTCCCAAGCCTCTAACAGATTTGTGAAGTATTATCAACCTTGGCTACAGTTTCCATCCATTCATTAGTTTGTTTGCTGTGGTAATTTGTATGCAGCTAGTAAGAAAAAGCACTAGATGCTCTTGAAGTGGCATCCAGACAAAAACAGAGGTCAGAAATTATTGGTAAATATGAAGGCTGTGCATAAAGCATCACTATGAGAGAAGGTGTGAAGTGATAGAAAAACACCCATATACAACATTCATCAAGGCAGTACCCTAAAAAGGACAAAGAAAGTAATTCATCTTGGTAAGAACATGAAGCGAGAAGAATGTAAAATAAATATCCATAAACTAAACTGTGATTACAAAATCCAGACCTTGGAAAATAACCCGTTTGAGAAATAAAGTACATCAGAGCATGATTTCTGCTAAAAATCTAGAATCAAGATTCACAAATCATTCATAAATCAGTCTTTTTTTATTAACAAAATAGATATTTACATCCAAAGTATAAAAGTATTGAGTTTCAAACCATCTGTATGACAGTAATGCTACTTATAAATCAGATACATGAACTATACGTTATTTCCTACACTTATAAATCAGTCATATTCACAAAGCAGTTGCCTGACAGGGAAATCATTTTCGTGATTAATAAATCAGGTGCTACTAGACACAAATTACTAATATGAATCATAAATCTTTTGACCACTAGGCACATTTCATAAATCAGTATACACCAAGTATTCGTAAATGCTCAATTATGAACAATTTAACAAACGAATACCAACACAGAAGCCCCTCACACACCCAAAACTGTAAAGCTACAGAGACAAGATTTGCTAGGGGTTTTGTTTATTTGGTTGGTTTGTTTATTTTGTTATTGTTATTGGGTTTTGTTTGGTTGGTTTTTTCCCAAGACAAAGCTTCACTGTATCCCCTGTTCTATTTGCCACTAATATATTAGGAGGTTGCTTACTGAAAACTAGAAAGCAATTTAATGCCTTGAGGGCTGGCAGACAGGGGGAGGCAGAGAAGGAAGTGAGATGCTAAAAAAAGTTCTTGCTCCTGCTTTTTTATACTTCACACAAAAATTGAAAGTCAAAATCTCTTCTACCTCATTCTAAAACCTCTTGTGGATTTATTTTGTCTCTCCCCCACCCCCCCCTTTTCTGAACTGTTGTATTAAGTGTATTTACAACTTCTTTTAATTGCCATTCTGAATGTGTTATATCACTAGAAGTCATTTAGCAAATGCTGCATTATGAAACATTCATTTCAGCAAGAATTAAAAATAGGGTGAATATGTTTCTCTAAGGTAAAGGGAGGATGTGGTATGGCAAACTGTACTTTTATGAGGTTCTCTCAGCAGAAAGGTGAAAAACAGCCTCTGTTACACTGCATCCATTTAGTAGAATGCAGCCTCTGTTGGGTCCAAGTGAATTCTAAATAGTTCATAAAGATGTCTGTGTTGGTGAGTGTATAAACACTTGCAACAAGACAGAATAATAAAAACTGAATAAATGCTATATCTGATATATTAAACAAGTATGTAAAAGTGTCATTTGAAGACGTCAATTTGAAGTTCACCATAGCAATTCACACAATTTAGAAGATAATTCAAACACGCACACACAAAAAATTTCTAAATCCCATGTTCTAAAAACTGAAATAAAATTTCTAATAAAGAAGAAAACATGTAATTTGGGAGGGGGAAAAAAACAAACTAAAACACCACCACCACCACCCCACCCCACCCAAAAAAAAACCCAAACCAACCCAACCCTGCAAAAAAAACCACTTCAGTTTGAGGTAAATAGTATGTTTTGCTTGATTTGAAGTTATTTTCTTCCAAACCATTTTGGCCACTAAACTGGATAACTGATTTTCATACAGACTCATTATACTGATATCCTTTGGATGAAAGGCATGGACGTTGTTATAGTTACTGAAATAAGTAAACTAGAGCTACTACGTGATAGAGGTACAGCTAACAATCAGATTTTGCGTCTTTATGATTTACTGCTGCAAGAATGAATCAATGTGTTGTGGACCATTATATGGAAACGTTACTACAGGTGGCACCTCTGCAAAAGAGCAGGAAGCGACTTCTGTTGCCTATGTTATGCTGTCCGTAGGTAACGGAACACAGCCGTGGATCCTAGCACCAAATTCATTGACAGTGGGAGAACGAGTAGGAAACTGAAGAACAGACGGGAAACAAACACCTGAGAACTAAGGGTTCACAAAAAAGCTGCCCATTAAGAACAACCAGTGTGTCTACCTCTACACAGAGTTTCTCAGATTCAAGGAAAACATCTGCACACCATGGAAAAGAAGAGCTATTTCACAGTAGGCTGCAGTAAAATAAACAGCAGACTTAACCAGGTACCAGCTGGCAGTAATAACGGTTAGTAATTAACTAATGCATTTCTCTGAAGTGCTCAAGAGTAACAGCTGAAGTTATGCGTAGAGTTTTAGCTGCTATTTTAATGGCCTGGGAAGAAGTCTTTTCCATGGTAATAGTCAAGATTGGGACTAGTACAAGCTTTTGTCCACATTATAGACAAAATTTCATTTTACTTCTCAAAGGTAAGAAAAGCCATAGCCCCCTCTGGGTTTGGCTCTGCCAGCCAGGAGGGAGGGGATTATAACCAGTGGACAGAAACCAGCCACACTTCCCCTCAGATTTCTTTCCTGACCAACAATACCGAATAACTTCAGCAGGGTCATGAAGAGGGTACAGTGTGGAGGCACAGTGAGGACAGAGCCACAGAAAATTTATAGTATCTACTTATGCCGCTGTAAAAAAATATATATTAAAAAAATACAATTTTAATCTGTTGCCCTACGTCTCCAAAGGGGTGAGTTTGTTTTAGCTCAGTGTCATTAGCCATACAGTGAAAGGGCACCTGCCTTGAGGAAAAATTTTGCTGTGACTGCAAAATTGAACCATCTCACCCTCAGGAGTAAGGACAAAACTTGTAACATCCTCATGCTTGAAGACAAAAAAAAAAAAAAAATTCTTCATATGGTACTCTTCCTTAAAGCTATGATTTTACTGGAGCCATAACTGGCTGTCCTAAGTACTGGTCTATTTTGTCTACCTGTAAAGGCCCAGAATCACTTGAATCAAGCTCTTTCTTTTTTTGCAGTGTTTTTGTTTATGCCCAAATTATGCCCCCCACCCCCCGGAATTAATTATAACCATGGCACAGTCAGAACAGAAACAAATGAAATTACAATTGCTTGCTAAGTGAAAGATCATTTTTGTGGTCTATTGACTCCTGTCCTGCCTCTTTTAAAATCTTCAGTTTCATGGAATCTGTTTTCCCTGAGGAAACTAGGGTGTTAACAAGTGAGTGTTTTCAAAAGCAAAACTGAGACATTAACTCTTTTGATAACGTTTACATATACAAACTATAATAGCTATTAGAGAAAGTATAGCAAAACTGCGACATAGCAGTGCAAGAGGCAACTGGCACAAACTGAAATACAAAAAAAAAATTATGAATGAAAAGAAACTTTGTTGTTTTTTTTTTTCTTTACTGTGAGGGTGATCAAACACTGGCATACATTTCCCAGAGAGGCTGCAGAGTCTCCATCCATGGAGATATTCAAAACCCAGCTGGACAACATGAGCTGGCTGACCCTGCTTGAGCAGGGGGCTGGAAGATTTATTTATCATTAAAAACAAACAAACAAAATCCCCCCCAAAACCCTCACCTCTGACAATTTGAGGGAAACCCTTATTATTATGTAAATAGTTCTAAGGCTATTTCAACATGAGTAAATTTTACTCTTTCCTACATTACCTATTTATTCATAGTCCAACATCAGTAATATTCTCTCAACAATTTTGCATGAGTTTGTCTGAGTATCTGTACTTAAGAGTTTATATTAAGTGATCGATATTTTTGGAAGAATACATAACAAATAAAAATGTGGGCTTCTGTAGGTTCAAATTTGGCTAGAATATTTGCTTACAATTAATTTGGCATTGCATTATGAATTTTTGTCTAATAGAAGCACACGCCTGGGAAAGATTAAGAGAGTCTGATGCTTGTCAGTAGCTCTAGACAGGCGTTTAAGACTACATGACAATTTTGGAGGACAATACACTCTAGTCCTGAACCAAACATCTTTGTGTTTTATAACACCTTCAACTTGTTCTGGACAGGGTGCAAGCTACATTTGCTTACACAGCTGTTGCAGTTCTCACTCACTACTGCAAAGCACTCCACAGTGCCTTCAATACAAAAGGCAATAGATAGGAAACAATTCTCTCCCAGTTAAGTACATCACAGAAACACTACCTCTGAGCCACTGACCTTTCCCCTCCCCAACAAGTACATTTCCATTGCCTCTTCTAAGCTAGTCTAGTCCTATCCAGGTACAAATCCCATCTCTTTCTTTCTTCAACGTTTTAAAGCTTTTGTTCGTTATCTGCTGATAAGAGGGGAAAGGATTCTGAGAGCTGAGGAAGAAAAATCTGTAACAATTTTCTGTATAGACATTTGAATCATAATAGGGACAAAAGTACTGGAGGTGGTCTATGATCCTCCCAACTTCCCCCTGGGAAGCAAGTTGAACTTATTGTATCTGCAGCGTTGCAGTTCTAAACACAAAGTAGCTCCCACTGTTCCTCTCCAACAGGCAAGAAACAGCACCCGAACACAGGTCACCTGAGAAGCTTCTCACAAATTCAACAATTACAGCCCAGTAGCAAGAGACCTTGACCCAAAGACCACAGACTCGAAAGATCTCAGCTGTGAAAAACGTGCCAGTCCATTGCCATGGTGTTTCTTGTAAGTGCCATTCAAACTGGTCCATAGTAAGTCTGTAGGCCAAACTTCACCCTGCCATGTTGAGTCTCAGCACCTACCACAGATAAGAGTCTCGTTGAGAGCTCTAAGTATAGAAAGCTCAAGAGGAACATTCACTTAAAAATTCTTCTTTGCCCCTAAGAGCCAGAACGCAGCTATTGCATTTCTTAAACTCTCCCCCCCTTCAAACCCACGTTAACAAAACTTAATGGTTCACCAGGAGACTGCATTGTTTGCCAGCACAGAAATGATTTTCACCTTTGTGAAAAAGTCTACAAATATACAGAGGAAAAGCATTGGAAAAAAAGGGGTATTTTACCATCATTAGTCTGAAATTTGATTATACACGGCAATAATAGTTGCAAGAAGAATAAAAGAGTTTCTGTCAAAATAAGGGGAAAAACATTTTAAAAAATGGAAGTTTTGAGAGAAATTTGAAAGTTTACTTGGGGAACTATGGATTAAAAGTAAACCAGAAAGAATACAGTATGTGAAAATTCAGACTGGGATTTCAACCTGGATTCTCCATCAAAATTAAGAAGCATTTCCACGTGGCCCATTACTAGGAATAGAATTTCAATCTGCATCTTCTGTTTCAGAGAAAGCAAGAATGGGGTATCAGGTTGTTCAACTGCTTCTATTCTGTCCCAAATGGGTTTTGTATTAAAAACAAACCTATAACTGAGTGCATTTATCAAGTTGTTCACAGGAGCAACACCATAAAACAAAGTTAAAAAAAAAAAAAAAAAATAGAAACTGTGTCCGATTTCCCAGACAATAAAGGTGAGACATTAGCATATATCAGCATAGTCACAGAACTTTCCTTACATGTGAAAGATGACAGTGACAGCGACCACTGTCAGCTTCCTCCCTCAGAGCTGTAGAAGAGCCAATCAGCCCACCTGTTCTTAGAAAGCAGCTTCTAAAGACCCACCGTCACGTCTGCGATGCTTTAGGACTGGATACTGATCTCTTCCTTGATAGTGAAAAGCACCTGATTCCACAAGCATTTAATCCCCTCGGTCAGAACAGGATAGTAATGGAACAAGAAACAGATTCTAACCAAATGTTTGCGCAGATATTCAGTATTCTATCATCTCGTGCACAGAAAAGAAGGCAGCAATGAGAAAGTTAATTTATCTGGAGCTCTTAGAACAGCATTTCATCATGTGTAACAGAGTTTGCAGCTAGGAAGATAGCATTCTACTTTTAACCGCTGAAAGATAATAGAGATTAATAAGGACAACAAGGTTCAATGAGATACTTTGTCCCAAGATCCAGCCATTCTGCACCATTTCTGTGGGCAAGCTATCCACTCTCAGTACAGTGACAAACCAGGCTACTACCAGTATACCCACTATTACTTCTTCCACAAAAGTAAAAGTGGAGTTAGTGGAAAGTACAAGTTAGTCCTAGAACATGGACATTCTAGAGGGGCCAGACAAAAGACTAACCATTCTCCAAAACCAACAGTGTCCTAACAGAAAACACTACATGTAGCTATCCCTAAAAAGACACAAGCAATCAACTCTAGGAACACAAACAACATTAGCCTGTCAGGCATCAGCCCATCACCATAAAAGATGGACTTTCTGACCAAGAGAACAGAGGATTGGGCACAGTTTGAGGGCTATTCAGCATTCACCTGGGAGAAGCAAGCTCTGTACAACTGTTGTGATGTGCAATGATGTCCATCACCACAGCCTCTGACCAGAAAGAAGTACTGCCATATCCTGAAATCCCAGAAGTGGCGTTATTCTATTATTTCAAAGCAATTACTTTCTAATCACTCTCAGATGTTTACAGAGTGGAATGTCTATAGATACAAAATTCACTTTTATATCTTCCCCCTAGAAGTCCAGTAAGCTGGATCATACAACTGAGGGAATCAGGATACAACAGAAAACTACTGCTAATGGGATTTTTGAGATAGCGGAGCAACAGCATCATTACTCCCAAATAGGGTACCAAGTCAGAAATCTGAATCAGACAGTGAGCCACAAAGAACTGCTGCTAGGATGAGCAACAGATCTGGCTTAGAAGACTGCAGAACCAAGTGACAGGATCCTCACGGCTGGATTTAATCAGCTGGATTGTAATAGATACAGTGGGTGGCAACTGGGGTCATATAAATGTACTGGACAGACTTTTACTACTATTATGCCACCTATTCCTAGGAGAAAGATGCCCTAAGGCTTCAGCAAGCAATACAAATTATAACCTTAAAAAAAATCTTATACTTCTCCAAGTTGAATTCTGCCAGTGGAGAGGGAAGAGATGCCAACTTAGAACAGTTATCTTGATTATCATTCAAACGACACGACAATCCCTCTACTATTAAACTTTTTGGTTCATTCATCCCCAGAAACAGCACGCCTTTCAACTAAAGAAAGTTAACAGCATAATAAAAACCTTGAAGTATTTATTAAATTTAATAAGTGAGCACACTACAGTAAGTTTTGAATGTAGACAAGTATGCAGTTGATAACCAGAAAATATTGTACAAATAGGAGTCCATTCTGGACTCCCACTAGAAAGATCAAAGCAGGCAGAGAAAACTAAAAGCCAAAAGTTGCACTTCTCCTGAGAAAACTCATTTCACTACTCCACATCCTAGAAGCAACTATCAAATCTATTCCAAACACCCCTGGCAGTGACCATGGTCAGCTTTCTATATCAGTGCTGTAAAAAGGGCCAATTATCCCATTTGTTCTTCAAATACAGCTTACTCTTGCCTATAACCTTTGAGACAACCTATACCCTTTGAAACAACGGCTCCTTGACCTCTTTGTGGGATACCTCTAATGGTTAAACCTTGATTTTGCTCCAAAGTCATCAGGACATTTGCTACTGAATTCAAGAGAAGAATCAAGGCTTCAGGAAATTTCCAGATCTTAGGAATCTTCCGAAACTTGGCAGCAAGACATCCATACCACCTGTGGCTTTTGGAAGCATCACATATACTTGCTTCTTTTGATCATCTTCTCTTCCAACTGGACTGTGCCCAAATCCACTTTATCTTCCTTTATCCTATATTCTTTGTTTCCTAAAGCTGTTCTACAGTTCTGTTGCCTTTCACCATTTTACCTTTATTGCTTAAATTTTCCACACTGAACATGTATCTGTTAAAGCAAATTAAGGCCATTAAGCTAAAGGAAGTTCAAACCAATGAGGTGCTGTTAAAACTCAGGCTGATGCTTTTGAATTTTAAAATCAATGCAGAATGATCAAGCATATTGAATACTTTACACAAATCTATAGCAGCTGTATAAAGTTTTTTAAAGCCTGAATTAATGGCCTGATAAAACTCATTTGTTAATTTAAGAAAGATTGGAGTTGCAGGGTGATTTACTGAACATGCGGGTTTTTAAAGAACATAAAACATTGTGCAGAATGATTCAGCAATTTCAATAAGAATCATTCGTGGCCACTGTTGGAAACCCTGCCAAACAATTTGTGCTTCCTTTTTATGATTTAGAAGTGGTGGATGCTTCTTGGAACTAATAATGGGATATACGTTTTCACCTCTTATTCATTAGTTCAAACCTCTCCTAGGTCATTAATAAGGAGCAGGGGGGAATAACAGTCTGAACTATCTTTTGATGAGCTAAGGGGATTAAAAATTATTGGTTAATTAATTCTCACAATAAACCTAAGAGACTTGGTAACCATAATCATCCTTTACCTACTGAAAATGGAGAAAGCAGAAATGGAAGGATTTACTGAAGATCACACTACCTGAGCAAGAGAACAAAAGACTTCTGTAACCACATCTTCGACAAATCAAAGATCCAACAGTCATTTTCAGGTATTAATCCATTCTCTCCTGAATTCAGCGGGAATCTTCACATTATATCAAAATCATTGTTCATTCTCATTCGCAGGGCTCAAAAAAGACTCAGGTCTATTTATTCTAATTACCCAAAATCAAGAAACACTTGAGGCACCAGATCATTAAGTGATGTGAACTCTCACAGCTACGTAGACCTGCAGTGAAGCTACAGTTTGAATCTGAGCTTTCTGAATCCATGTGTGTGTTTTACTTCAAACCAAAACAAAACCCACCAAAAACCAATAAAAAACCAAACCACTAATGGTTTAGACAAGACAAAAGAAATTATATTAGACTCCATTAAAAATTGCATTGAGGACATGAGGGAAGTAGGAGAGTAGATTCATTAGGCAATCCATATCTAATGTTAACAGAATTTTGGACTGAATAGCCTGGCAAACAAATACACTTCCACTGTTACTGCAAAAATAACGTGGGAACTTTAGTAAGCACAGCTAGTCAGAAGGATTCTGGTTCACCCTTCATAGAAATACAATTTGTCTTCATCGGGAATTTCTTTAGCAGTCAGAAAAATTAATCCAGTAAACTGATACAACTTTTAGAAAGGCAGGATCTTCTCATTAAGTGAGACAATGGTGACAATTCCATAGAAAAATGGTACTTCCAGTAAGTTCACAATCATTTATTTCAGTGTTTGTGGAAATTTAATCTAGGCTGCAGAGGTTGTTCTGGGGATTTTTTTTTTTTTTTGGTTTAAAGTATTCAAATTTCAAATGCTCACAGAATTTTGTATCTCTGCTTTAGATAAGAAAAAAATCAGTTCTAAAACCAACCAAACAAAAAATCCCCATGTTTTCTTGAGGTTTTACTATCCTCAGGAAGGAATTTTTATAAACCTACTCAAATTCAAAATTACTAGAATCAGTGAGAACCCTCAAGTGAATCTTCCTGAACCTCTCTTGCAAGTTGAACTCATCAAAATACACCAAAAGTGTTTTGAAACCTGAAGACTGTTTATTAGAACAACATGTCATGGAACAACATGTATAGAAAATCTCAGTATAGAAATATTGTAACCAAATATACCTGTCTGCTGGTAGGAAGGATCCTTTTTTCAGGTGTGCTCCTTTTTCCAGCAATCAGTTCATCAGTTTTCTGTGCTGCAGTAAACTGTAAAGTCCCTTTGGGGATTCTGTGAAAAGTATCTCTTTTTATTAACCTCTGGGGCCTGATTTTTAATCCCCTTGCTGTTCTTCCACCAGCCTCCCCACTCCTGATGCCAGCTCTGAGCTGGGTATCCCTGTGTGAGAGACAGGCACACCTTTCCCACCTCTTTGGTTTTCCCTCTCATGCCTTAAAGGTGCATTTCTTTCCCAAAGAGGCTTCCTGGACCCTAGGGAAGAAGACATCTCCCTTCTTACAGAACATCCCACCCAACCCCAGAGGAATAGCTACAGCAAAGCAAACAATGGGCCCCACGTAGAACCTTCCTACCATGTTGGAACTGTATATCTTTACTTTGCCATAGACTTAGGTCAGGCTTCACATAGCAGCACATGGTATATATAAATCACATGGCCAGGCCACGTTAGCCTGAAACAGTTAAAGATAAAACGTAACTGTTTCAACTAGTGCTGCCTACAGGTTCTCCTGAAACAGATGCTTCTGTCTGCAGGCCTGAGAGCATTTTCTGCCTGCCAGAGAAACACAGAGGAATTCCTCCAGCAACAGTCACCCGAGGAAGTACCACAGAGCTGAAGCAGTTGTGAGTAAGACTCCGCATACACGGGTGATGAGCAGGCAAAATGCTATGAAGGGTGAACTCTGTCTCCTTTGTATGGATTATCGAACCAGAATTAGGTTATCACATGCCTCTCAGCAGAAGGAGGCTCAGCCTGCAAAGTAAAGAATTTGAATCACGCACGCAGTATCTCCCCCAGGTAAGACACAAGCCTCAGAAAATTTTTATCATAATCTCCTGTTTTAAAGCAGGAGGTATAAATGGGGGTGTGGCTGGAGTCACATTTAGGCCACCAGCTGGGAAGGAACCATTTCTGCAGTGGAAGGAAAGTGGAGGTGGTTTCGCTATTCCAGAGGTAGCAGACATCGGTGGGAGCTGAGCAGCATGCTACCAATTTCTTGAAAAATTAGCTTGTAGCAATATGCAGAAAAGGGTCAGATTCAAATGGCTTTATTCATACCCAATAAGGTATTACATATCCAGAATATTTGCAGGAAAGGCAGGAAAAGCACCACAGAAAGCACTATGGAGGCATTTACTCTGTTTGTTACGGTCCTTTGTAACTGAGTAAGCAGGAAATACTTTTTGTGTGCTCTTCAACACATTCTCTTCTCCCACCACTGTAATTTGAAGCAAAACAGTCCTAGCATTTATGCAGCCATGTTCTATCCACAGGTTTTTGAGTATGTTATGGAAAAGTGGATATATATCATTACCAGACTATTGCCACATGATGAATCAAGCTTAAATATAATAGAAGCCTGGTTGCCAAACCACATCTGGTTTATCTGGTGTATTTGGATAATGTTGAGTTCAAACAATCGGCAGTCAAGAGAAAAGGGAATTACAAAGACTGTTTATAAATGGAGGTTTGGATAACTGGGAATTTACTGTATGTAACCATATATTTGCCACACGGTGTTACTAAATATACAAGTCCAGTCTATTACATAGTAGCTCCATAAAACCAGATGTGGAGAGGATAGGTGCCCCTCTCAGACTTGAAGACGTGTCTTGCTCTTCCAGCAAGATCAGATTTCCCAGAACAACAAATAGCAAGAATCAACCAAATCAACAGCCAGATGAACAAATAATAAGGAAAACCAACTTTGCATTAACACTTAAAATTGATGTTGGAGCTGAAATTGCTTAGAGCTGAAGTACTGGTGATAGTGTTAGAGGCATAGAGGAAAAGCGTAGAACTTTTTCTGTGACAGGTGTACACTGTTCAGTTTCCCCTTTTTACATTAGACCTGTACAAGGTTTTAAATTAAGAAAATGTACAGGAAGGGAATGTAAGATCAGATCATATTTGTGAGAGGTGGAAGATGGGAAGCTGAAATTCTGCAGCAGAAGAGAGAACCAAATATGACTGTCCTAAATTTATTAGGGCATACTCTCATTTATATAAAGCCTGGTCCAAATCAGGGGTATTACTATTTCGAGATATTTTTTTTTTTTAAATATATATATAAACCAGTGAGCCCTGCTTGAACACAGAAGAGTCCCATAGTTAAAGGAATCCAGCAGACAAGAGGAGAGTCACATTTTGAGACTTCCCTTTGCAGACAGTGTTTTCACAGACTCATACAGAAGAGGTTTGGCTCCAGTACCACTTCCTTTCCCCCTCCCAAACCCCATAGATGCAGAAACATCTCTGTCTACGCGTGGCCAAGCACATAAAAGCCAGCAGCATGGGCTAACTGCCCAAGTAACCATTTCCTACCTCCTATAAGGAAAACTACACACACCAGAAAGAGTCCCATGGACTAAAGCCAAGACAAGCATCACCAGTTTGACCATGCTGACCAAAATGTTAGCGTATCAGTTGATACTAGTGTCATGTGCATGTCATAAACAGTTCTTAGTCTATTACATACACATAATATACCTGTATTTTAAAAAAATTTGATCAAGTGCTTAACATTATAAGTTATTTTAATGCCCACTGTGCTACACAGTGTTTTAAAGCTTTTTTTTTTAAACTTTCTTTTACTGTCTTCAAAGAGACTATAATGACAATTTCTACCTGTAGCTACCAACTAGATTAAAAATCTCTCTGATGTAGATAGGATGTCATTGATGGGGTGGGAATTTTTCTCCTTTCCCC
>JMFS01135354.1:0-27197 GCA_000699545.1 Podiceps cristatus | reverse complement strand
GAAAACTTGCCCTCTGGTTTCCAGCCATTTGGATTATTTTCCGTTAGCACATCACGTCGGTCGGCAACGACCTGGGACAGGGTTCAGGCAGACGGAGCACACTAAGAGACACTGGCAAGCCGAGGCTTGTACGCTGAGATGGCGTCTAATGAAAATCACCGATGAAAGCCTCTGAGCACACGAGGCTTTCTTCGGGTAAGATGTAGAAGCAAACTTCAAAGCTCAGGAGAAGTGGAGGGAAGCTGCTCTACGCTGCGTTAGGTGCGTGTGAGTTTGGCCACCTAGGAAAGAAAGTAGCTGGTGCTTCCGCAGCGAGCTGGAGGGTTTTGATAAGCATTTATACCCTGAATTATGGGGAGGGGGTAACACATCACCTGCCTGCTGGGAGGGTGGGAGAGGAGCCCACTGTGACGTACTTTGAAACTGAGCTTCATAGCAAACTTAGTTTTCTGTTTCAGGCCTGCACAAGAGCTTGTGCGCCTTCACATTTTGGGGTTTTGTTTGTTTATTTGTATTTAAATTAGACCAGTTCATCTAATAAAAGATACCATCTCTACCTCCAAAACTTCTCTTGTTTATGTCCTTATGTCTTTTTGGCTACAGTTCCGCTACCTCTTTTGATACACATTAAATATACATTGAATACAACCTACTTTGATATATAGTAGCATACTCTTAATTTTTCATTTTACAGCATGGGAAGGAGATAATATATTCTGGTGACAAAGTTCACGGAAGGAAGTAACAAAATCAAATGATAATTCTTATAGGACACTCCAGATTTGAGAAAAGTCTTTTCTGAGCATATATGTCCCTCTGCCACACTGCTGTTTTTCCACAGTCCTATTTGAGATGTATAGAAATATTTCAGTGTTAGTTTTTTGACATTCTAACTGAAAATTCTTTAGGGTTTTTTGTTTGTGTGTTTGGTTGGTTGTTTTTTTTTTTTTTTTTAAATCAGTTTTGGTATGCATTCAGTTTGGGATATATAGTTTTGTCTCTTTTCCTTTTTGCTCTTCTGGGAGACAGGCGTACACCTTTCAGACAAGTGGGAAATGCTTTATGTTTAATATAAATGTGTTATGGCGTATAATACTCTTACTGATCTAATGTAGCGTTGTCCTCAGATATGCTTTCCTTGCAGAGCTTTTTTCAGAGCCCAGAGTTAAAGAAATGAGCAGCTGAAGTTCTGATAATCCCAAGCTAAATCTAAATCACACTCATAACTCTAAATATAAAACTAATAGCAAGATGTGATCAGGGTTTGCATATGTCAGCTTCATCTGCAAAATCAAATTCTGACAGGAAATGGAAAACAAGAAAGTCATCCTCAAGAGGATTCTAATAACTCCAAAATTTGAGTATTTTTATCTGTTTTCATTTGATCCTCTTTAAGGATTACTACGGTGCATCAGGACTGTGCCTCCTACACAGGAAACTTAACAGACAGAAAATAATGCTAAAAGGTCTTATATCACAGCAGAATGAAAGAATGTTTGTAACAAGATGAGAATGAAAACTGAATTTAAAGGAAATAGTTGCTTTTTCAGAACTCAACTACTTAACAGCATCAGGCAGAATTGTCCTGATTTTTCTCGAGGTGTAAGCTTGGCCTCTAATTAGCCAGCAGGAAGGACACAGAGCGATATCATAGAATCACAGAATCATAGAAAGGTCTGGGTTGGAAGGGACCCCAAGGATCCCAGAGTTCCACCCCCCCTGCCACAGGCAGGGACACCAACCTCCTGGCCTGGATCTACACAAGGTTGCCCAGGGCCCCATCCAACCTGGCCTTGAACACCTCCAGGCATGGGGCATCCACCACCTCTCTGGGCAGCCTGTTCCAGCACCTCACCACTCTCTCTGTAAAAAACTTCCCCCTAATATCTAATTTAAACCTTCCCTCCTTCAGCTTCAATCCATTCCCCCTTGTCCCCGATATGGTTCTGTGTGGTGCCCAGCGGGTAAGGGTGGCTTCGCCAGCCGGTGCGCGGGGCTTGGGAAGCATGGCCTCTGCCCTTCCGCTCGGCAGCCGCTCTGCGCACCTGCATGCGATGCTTGGTGCAGCCGTGGCTGCAGGATAACTCCAGCGTTTAAGTACAATCTGCACGCAGCGGTTTGCTTCGTCTTCCTGATTCACCCGGTGAGAAGCCTCCTTCCAAAAGTGGCCACGTCTCCCCAGAAATACCTTCAGGTCCGTTACCTGAGAAGTTCCTTGTAACATTTACTGTAAAAGGACATCTGTGAGAAATTCCTTGACCGGTACAGCTGGAGCAATGTCTGGGAACACTTGTAAGAGCCCATAAAACTGAAAAGACAGTTTGTTCAAAGACCGAATAGCCAGTAAATGCATCCCAGAAGCACGGTTTGTTTTTTTGCTGATGGCCTGCCTGACCATGCCGATGCCATGCCCTCTCTTCCAAGTGCCATGCCTGATGCTGTGAAACACGCAGGCATTTTGGCCTTGAACTGGAAAATATCATGAGAACAGTTTTGGTAACCATCCAGGCATGATTCGTAATATAGGATTAGGTATCAGCAGCAGGCCCAGGACTTGGAGTAACTCTTTCCATGCCACAGGGCTTTTCCCTGTTGCCTTTCTCAGCACGTGCCCAGATTACTTGCTTGTTTTGGTGCAAAGTTTGAGCTCCATTTTCTTTTTTCAGTTTTCAAATTAATTCCATATAGGAGGACTTGAATGTGAAAATAACTTATTTCAAGCTTGAGTCCAAAACTACTTTAAAATAAGCATTCAGGTTAGAGGGACCATTCAACTGCTTAAAGCAAATACTTAATTTGGATCCCCAAAGCCCCAAGCACAGCGCAGTGAATCCAAGCCTTGCCTTTAAGTTCTGGTCTTTTCTCGAGTCCTGCTGATCTCCTCCAGCACCAGCATTATGCTTGGAGTACAGATGTTTATGTTATGTTCCAGCAAAAAAAGCAACCCTGGGACTGTAATAATGACGCTTACAGCTTTGAAGATGTTTTTAACAGGCCCTGGCCACTCTTCTACGTAGAAAAGTTGATTAGAAGATGAGCAAGCACCTTCACCAGGTTTTGGAGGGGATTTGCAGTTCTGTTTCTGTTATTGCCTCAATTAATCCTTGTTAAGTTTGTGGTAGGTATAAAAAAAAGTGAGCTGGAGTAAATATGTGACAGCTCGTACCAGCACTATGCAAGATCACCACAGTTCAGATTGAAATCTCTTCAGAGCAAGGAATTTATCCATTTTCATGTCTTCTAGATAAGTGAACAGCTTTACAATAGCAACATAACCCAAATTAATTATTCAAAATATAAACATTTTTCAATTTCTATGTTGCTAAGCTCTTTAAAATAATTCTCCACTCTCATCTGGTTTTGGTGCAGCCAGCTATATAGAAAAATTAAAACGCCCTCACATTCCATTAAAATACTTCTTCACCTTGTTATTCTTTTCAATAGGCAAAGTTATCCTTCCTCGAAACACAGGCATAGTTCAGGACATCTATTTTGTTCCACAGAGGCTGTTTTCAAATCCCCAAGAACAAAGACGTTTCCTATGAGTCAAGGCAAATTCCTCCCTTCAAATGTGAATATTGCCATCAATCTCTTGGCCAGAAGAAAATACTTACCCTCTCTTCCTTCCTATCTGGTTCCTGAAAAATTGCATCAAACCACTGTTTTCTGGTGATTTATTTTCAGGAAGTGAAGTTACTAATTCAAGGTCAGAACCTTGTTTGTGACTTTGCAGTTTTTACGTGATCCTTGTGATTCAGAATACAGTAATTGACTGTGAGCAGAAAAGCGTACAGCATGTATGTGACAATCCCAGCATCCCACCAGGCTATGGGGCAGGCTGACCATTTCCCCAGGGAATGAGTGAATTTTACATCTTATCTTTGCAGCACCAAAACTCATGGCTGCAAAAACTTTCCATAACAAGAGAGAACGTTTTTCTAGAGACAGGCACACGTGCCTGTGCATTTGACCTGTGGCTGCTTCGAAGAAGGAGGAATGACCTGCCTGCGGTTTGGCTGCAAGGGCTGTTGCAGGGCTGCATGGCCGTTGCGTGGGCCACGGCTGCTGCATGGCCGTTGCTGCTCGCCGCTTCTCAGCTGCCCTGGGACGCATTGCCGTGATGGGAGCCAGCGCTCCTTTGTTTGCCAGGATGAGTTTGCTCATCATCAGCTTGAAAATCAGGACAGGGAAAGGATTATGTATCTTTGGCTAAGAGTCAGAAACAAGCGAAGTCTGAAAAAAAATTACTCATCCCTTTTTGGCTTTTTTTCTAATGGTTATCCACTCTAAAAATCCATGTTCAAATGGTGATCAGGACCTCCATGCTACTCAGACGAGCTATCTCCTTGATTTCACTGAGAATATAAATGCCAGTAATTGCTCACAGTCAGCGGGAAAGGGCTCTGGCTTATAGTGATTTATTCTATTACTTAAGTTAATGTGCCGGTGGGATAGAAGATAGCCTTGTGGGCACTAAGTAACAAGAGTTAAGTAATGACTCAGGTTTCCCTTGGAGACTGTCAACACTTACAGTTTTCTCCAACCTTTTTTTCACATGATTTCAAAATAATTTCAAACGTTTATGAATATTTATTAATTGAGCTGCTTTCCAGACTGGGCTGGCTGATATTCAGTTCTTCGCGCGTTCTGTTATATGTACCTTGTCCGGGTTTATTTCCAGAAAGTCCTTCCTCCCTTCCTGCTCAGGGAAAGCAAGGAGGCAAACAAATAACCATGAATTCACTTTGGGATTCCTGATGTTTTGCACAGATGTTCTTCTCATCTCCCTTCTTGCTTATCAGTGGGTCTACTTTCTCTCTTTTTCTCAATCATGAAATTCTCTTTTTCTGTTCCTCTCCAGGCCTCTTTTTCCTGTTTCTTCTGGCTTGCTTTCGTACCCCATGGCTTGCGGCTTCAGTGATCCCTATTGCCAGCTCCAAAAAGGTGGTTGTTGCCTATGTCTCCAGTCACGCTTGCGAGAGCCCCTGGTGACACCCACCTGCTTGCCAGCTCACTGGGAGGGTGAGAAGAAGACCTGAGGGGCGGGCAGCCCCCATGGCAATGGGTGCTTGGCTCCTTTCCCCGTGCAGGATAACTGGCTGCTGGCAGCTCTTGCTCCCACCCTTCAGGCACCGCGAGGCAGGGGCCTTTCATAAACCATCCCTTTCGTTAGCACTCACTTGAGTTTTTGTCTCAGACACCTGTCTCTCTTGGTCAGCACGGCCGGCTCCACGGCCTGCCCACCCCTTCGCCCCTGTGGCATTTTTCTGCATCTGCCAGCTCCCGGGGAGGCTGCTGGGTCAGTGGGCTCATGGACGTAACACCGTCTAACAGAAAAAAGCACAAACCCTGAAGATTTGCAGGGCACATCAGTGTGCAGGGTAGCAGGTAATCACGGCTGAGCTGCAGCAGAAGGATGCAGAGAAAACTGTGCAGTTATGTTTTCAGTTACACGCTTCAGTGTCGAAGGCAAACCATAGTTTAACATTAGTGCATCAGTTGATTGTCATACTCACCGCCATGATATTGCAATATTTTTCACTCTGTTTCTTTATCACCGAGTCTTTCAAAAATTCCCCCCTTTATACTTCTACAAAATCCCACTGTAAAACTATATGGTAGTCTATTTGCTAGACTGGGTGGAAAGGACCTATGTACTTCCTCTTTGAAATCAGTTCATCTTTACAGTCTCTGAGAAAATTATGGGAAACTTTACAAAGCAAATGAAAAGCAAAGACATTTATCTGGGGGCGGGAAGAGTCCTAAGAGGTTTGCAAAACCTTCTAGGAGTTTGAAAAGTGAATGGGTTTGGGTGTCTGTGGTAGAGGGGAGAAGGGAAAGCTACAATGCATTAGTCTGAAGAAGAGCTGAAAGAAGTCTGAAGAAGAATGAAGATCTGAAGAAGAAATGAAAGCTGGAGAGATTTTGCAGAGGAACTTCTGCAGTTTTATCTCTGTGTTATTGGACTATGTATAATAACTCACTGTGCACAGACAGGGAAAGCATCATGTCTAGTCACTTCAGCAAGGGAAAAGTCTGAATCACACAGGCAGCTCGACTCAGATAACAGCAGAACTGACAGAAACAAAATAATCTGTAAAAGTACTTTAGGTTCCATGTGTTTAAATTCTCTCAGTATTTATAAAAATAAGGCGGCAATCAAAGTAGTTACTCCAAGTAGTTGTTGATGGCTTTTTCAGAAGGATTTCACGGTTCTCCAAAGTTTCTTGATGACAAATAGAGGATCTGATTCTTTCCCACACTTATCCATAGGCAAGTAAGAAAGTAAATACTTCAGAGGTTTAGTTGTGGTCAAGTTGCTGCTAGAAAATGCAGAAGAGAAGACGACCGCTGTTCCCTGCCAAAATAAAATTTGCAGGGGAGGACAGATGGATATTCTAGCAGTTAGCCATGCTCAGACATAATAACCATCACAGGACTTCTCCACTGGGACTCAGAGATAAGCAGTGTGTTGATCCAAGATACGGATTGTTTAAAGGGGTTGAGAAATTTAACCGCAAGATGAAAACTGGCTCTGTTAAGTGCAGGAGTAGTGAAGCGCTACATTTGACCTACCATGATGGCTGTCAGTCTGTCGCAGCAAAAAACCAAAAACATTTGTTTTACATTAAACTACTGACTCGGTTTTGAAACACAGCTCATATGCTAGTGTGACCTGGCTGGTGCCGTGGCCTGTATTTTCTTTGGTAGTTTAGAGCAGCTCACTACAGAGCTTGGGTCTGAGTCCTGGGAAAAGAAAGGCTGCTGCATTTATGCCTTATAATCAGCTTGGGGTTGAAGTCAACTGTTTAAGATCTGAAGGAGCCAGGTATGTGAAATATGGCATACATACCTGAAATGAATGCTCTCGCAGAAGAAATGGAGATTAAAGGCCAGCTTGCTGTGGCTACCAGAGGGAGTACAGGCTTCAAAAAGTACAATGAGCAAGAGGAATCTGGAGAATCCTGGACCTTTCTGGGACTCAGAAAAATAATGTAGGTGTGGGAATCAATATTCTGGTTTACTAGAAGAAGGACTTGTGGGCTTCACTTTTCCATTTGATTTTTTATTGTCCTCCCAGGTAAGTCCAAGTAGACTGGAAGAGCTCTTGTACCCTCTATTCCCAGTGGGTACACACAGACACACAGTCACACACACAGAGTCACCCCCAGCCACGATCATTATACCCGGCATGACTCATTTACTTCAAAATGTTTATTGGGACACTCGTAGTTTTAATAATCTGATTAGAAGAACTTAAGTCTTATTTGTGCTCAGAAACATCATCTTTGCAGTAAGGTGAGAGACCCATCTGATCTCTGGGAAGAGGGCAAGTGCCAAAATCCCGCAGAAGTGGGAACCCTGCAGCCCCTCGAGCTGGGCGGCAGCAGGAGGCTACAGGCAGCCCCCACGGGTGGTCGATCGGTGTTAGTGCAGATTTCATCATTTCCTGCAGCCATGACATTTTGGATCGATCCCTGGCACTGCTCCTCGGCAGGAAATACCTGCACCCAGTGCCGGCCTCCGGTAACTCTTCGGCAGCTTCTTGTGACAGCTCCGTTTCCTGAGGCTGGCATTCTTAGGAACTTCCTCACTTGTTCCCCACAAAAACACATCCCTCTTATATTATTTTTATCTGGAGTCCAGTAATCCTTGCAGAGCAACAGTTTGATGCCTCCCTGATTGTCTCAAAAGAGCAATGCAAATATTTTAGCGGCGGCTATTTTCAAACCTGCCTTCTGAAGGTCTCTCCTCCGGTTGCTGCCATTTTCTGACAGCCAGGGAGTGAAACTGCTCATGCTCTCTGTGGCTGCTCTCCATGATTCCACGTAGTTGTGTCTCTGCTGAGGCCTTTTTGATTGCCATCTTAGCGTTTTCCTCAGCATTTTCCTCAGCCGTGGCTGGGGAAAGCCCTGTGTCCTGCCCACGGTGGAAGCTCCTGCAGGTTTTATCATGGCCCAAGTCCCCGGTTGGGGCTCAAGGGGGGCCTCCTGGTGACACCGCCACTGGCAGAGTGAGATGCCTGGGGGGCAGGTCCCAGCCCACGCCGCCTCTCACGAGGTCTGTCTGTCTGTCTGTCTGCTCTGGGCTCCAGCTTCAGGATACGCTCTACCAGTGCATTAAATCTGGGCAGGAAGGAGCAATATTGGCTGTTCATGAACTGGTGTTTGTTATAACAAAAAGTAGATGCATGGTTGACCATGTTAGCCCTGACCCAATAACTCCTGAGCGTTTGGGAATACCTGCAGCACCTCAACTTGTCTCCATTTAATTTTGCTGCTCCAAGCTGTTTGGAGATGGTGTAAAGAAGATTTTTAAATATCATCAAAAAGCTAGTTATATAAGCTACACTTCCTTTCTGAAACCCATACTGAATTTCTACGTTATTGCTAGTACCTATCAAACATATATTACAAATTTATGTTCTGCAATAGGAAGAACCTTTTTTTTTTGTCCTTTTTAATATGTAAATAATAATGAAAATAAAAAATAACACTAATTTCTAATTTAAATAACGTTTTCAAACATGGTTGAAGATGTCACCTGTTACTGGTATTGCCTGACTGTTCTCTTACTGGAATATGTTTCTGTTCTTCTAAATGTTACCTAGCTTCAGATGTTTCTCCTGACATTTTCCATTACGAGTAACTGCAGCAAGGTGGTGGGTTTGTACATCTCTGTGGAAAAACAATCAGCCTAAATGATTTGGCCCATTTAAGAATGAAATTGGAGAAAAAAGGATGTTTTCCTGTAGTAAAATAATTAACTATTTTTCCTGGGAAAATTGCCCCTCCCGTTCTCTCCAGCAGGGCCAAAGGCTGGAGGGACAAGGGGCGCCTCAATCGAGTGTGGAAGTGGGCTTCTTGGGGCTGCTGAAGGAGTCCATGTGGGACTGCTGGAGAGCCGGGACTGGAGGGATATCCAGAGAGCAAGAAAATAAGGCTTGTAGTTAGAGCGGAGGCTGTAAGGTGGCCAGCTGGGCAGAGACTAGGAAAATCAAAGGAAGATGTTTCTTGCTGTGCTTGGGTAAAGCGAATGCGGAAGGGTGGGAACTGGACCTGGGCAGGCTCGTAGTCAGGAAGGTAGTAAGATCAGGGAAGGTGGCTTGCAGGAGGAGCTGGGAGAGGTGGTGCTGATGGGGATCTGGCAAACTGGGAGTGGGGTCAGAGCAAGAGTGGCAGAGATGGCAAGGAGTCACCTTATGACAGCCAAACCCAGACGGAAATGCATGTGAAAGCAGGTGGGGTTTAGACTGTTGCAATCAAGAGACTGAAACCAGAAAGGCTGAGGAAGCTGGCGCTGGGCACGTCTGCACTGGAGATGGGATGGCATGTCCACATTCCCGGAAGGACAAGACTGGGGGCTCCCTCACGGCATCTCAGCTCCTTCTGGCACTGAAACCTGGGCATACACTGGCCACCCTCTCCTCTGTTTCTCCAGAAAGGAGACCTGGGCACACAGACTGAATGGGAGCTGTGCTGCCCTACAAACAAGTATACGAGCTAAGCCACGGGGGACCGTAAGGCATGAGCTGATGCGATCCAGCTGCTGCACGAACACTTTGAGGTGGGGTGCCTAGAATAACATCGATTAACATAGAATCATCAAGGTTGGAATCATAGAATCATAGAATTGTCAAGGTTGGAAAAGACCCTTAAGATCATTGAGTCCAACCGTTAACCCATCACTGCCAAGTCCATCTATACCACGCCCTCAAGCACCGCATCTATCCGTTCTTTAAATGCCTTCAAGGATGGAGATTCAACCACTTCCCTGGGCAGCCTGTTCCAATGCCTGACCACCCAAGGAAGGGACCTTTAAGATCATCAAGTCCAACCGTCAACCCAACACCAACACCATGCCCGCTAGACCATGTCCCGAAGTGCCACGTCTATATGTTTTTTGAACACCTCCAGGGATGGTGACTCCACTGCTTACCTAGGCAGCCTGTTCCAGTGCTTGACCACTCTTTCAGTACAGAATTTTTTCCTAATATTCAGTCTAAACCTCCCTTGTTGCAACTTGAGGCCATTTCTCTCATGCTATTACTAGTTATTTGGGAGAAGAGACCCTGCATGACCTTGGGACAGCACAGGCTTGTCAAGAGCAGGGGATAAAAAAGGTAAACTTCAGGGGAACCAGAAGAAAGTAAAGATGCCATGTCTCATCTGCAGAGGCCTCAAGAGGTTTGCAAATCTCAGCATTGTGAATAAACCTTAAGTGACAGCTTATCCCTCTTCTGGAGCAAAGGCCTGTGGTGGGTAAAGAGGTTCAAAGCACGGGATTTTAGACACTGTCATAATTTCTGTTTCTACCTTTTTTTTTTTTTTTTTTAACTATTGCACTGTCTCATTCATCACACAGGATGAGCCAACTCTTGTGAGGAATCAGAAATGTGTAAGAAAGACTACGTCACATATTATTTAAGTTGATGGAAATGCCTGATTGTGGAGAGGTGGGCTTAATTGTTCAACTAGTCGAGCAGCGTTCTAGGGAAAGGGCTTCTCTACTGCTGTGAAATTCCCACGTGATGGCAGGTAAGTTATGAGAAGGAGCATTTCCAGACACGACCACCATTTCCAAGTGGCTAACTTGATGCTTAGGCTAACCTATGATTCTTGTTTCAAGAATGATATTCACTCAAAACCTGTTTGCAGTTACGCTTCAGATGCACGTATGCAAATGCTGAAATACAAAATAAGCAAGTGCAGGACATTTAATTGTGGACTGAAATGCATGGCTACTTTACAGTGCTGCCTCTCCATGCTTCAGGTCCCTGGATGTGCAGATTGATTAACACCTTCTTATAGGCCTGCAACATTGTGAAAATGAGTAATCAATCATTTGTGTTTCACAAAGATAACATTAAAATGAGAAGTAGAGAGAAATGAGGACATTCATCCCTCAACAGGATGGGTTTTGAACTTTGAGCAAATACATAAACACAGTGAGCACATAGAAAACGTGATAAAAAATAAAATAATGAATAGCTACTCGGTGGGGGCTTAAAATGAGAAGTAGAGAGAAATGAGGACATTCATCCCTCAACAGGATGGGTTTTGAACTTTGAGCAAATACATAAACACAGTGAGCACATAGAAAACGTGATGAAAAATAATGAATAGCTACTCAGTGGGGGCTCCAGCAAAAAATGCTATGTGATCATGTAATTAGAGTAACCTGAACTGAGGCATTTCCTAATTTCAGGGTACTTTACTGTGCCTCTTTTGGTCTGCCATGTCTTGTAGGTCCATCTTTTGAGCACCAAGCTCTATTATTGTGGGTGTTACTAAACAAAAGAGCATTCAGCAACTTCCTTCAGTCCACGGAGGAGGGCGGTTGTTCCTCCCACCACCCTTTTGGCTCGGCCTTAGAGCAGTCCAGGGCAAGCTGCGCTATGAAGAAGCTGGGGAAGTCAACTACAATATAAAGAATTATTTATAAACTGATAACAGCTGCAGAGCCACGGGTGCCAACCAGCTCTGCTTCGTGGGGGCAACGCGCTCAGTGTCAATATCCTGCTTGTTCACCTGCCGGCGACTGAGAAACCAGAGGTCCACAAGAGGACTGAGCCCCTGGGGGTTTTAGAAAGGAATGCTCAGTCTCTGCATCCCAGTCTCGCAGTCCTAGTTGCTAAAGCAGCCCGAAAAGTACAGTATTTCCCCCAATTCTAGGCTAGGAGAGGGAGGAGAATGAAAATAAGTGAATTTTGGTGTAGTTTTGAACCAGCCTTGACCAGTGGCCCAGCTTGAGCACATGCAGCCCTGGCTGAGCCGACGGCGGGTGTCCCACGGCAGCAGCTTGCCCTCCCCCTGCATCCCAAGCAGCTCCTGTGGGGCAAGCAGAGCGTAGGATCAAGGCAGGCTGCTCAGCTCTTGGCTCAATTCCTTTCCTATAGTGTTTTGTCCCATATACAACACACCGAGTTACACCTCCAGAGTCTCTCACGCTCAGTTCTTATTTGGGAAAGATAAAGGTTCACACGAGCTGCTACAGACTTCTGGAGAACAAAGAACTGGTGTGCCACACTTGGTTTGGGTCCAGTTGCTAAAACACAAGTGAACAGAAGCACCAGTTTTGAAAATTTTTACAGCAGCAGTTATTCTTCTCCCAGAGCTTCAGTTGCAGGAAAAGGGCAGAGGATTTTGGCAAGACTCACTCATTTATTACACTTATACAAGATCTAACACATTGAGTCTTGTTTCTAGCTACGCCTGGACTGCAAAAAAATGACACAGTATGGGTTCCTTGCAGAATTTAATCTCTCATTTTCTTTAACGCCCAGACTTGTCCTGTTTACTCTTGCAGTGTCATAAACTGTAGAATCAGGGGTATGCTATTTTTCTTTTTTCTTCTCCCCCCGTTCTGAAGTGCTCATAAATAAGTTAAACATGCGTGAAATTAAAGGTACATTTTTAATATCTTTAAAGAAAATCCTTTAAATGCCATTCCCCACCCCCCCCAAAACACACCACGTTGCTTAGGATTATCTATTTCTTTATTTCAGTTAAAACAAACATACAATGTTTCATTGAAACTGTGTTGCACTCCCTGCCAACAACTGTAGCTAGAGCGTTGGCCTCTAACAATACAGTGGGTATTTACATATGTACACGGATGTACCGTAGGATGCCTGAATTTGGTGCCCTAATATGTCTGCTCGTAGAAGTTGTTAAGCTGCTGCATTCAGGAAATCGTAACATCCATGGTAAATCTTAGAGGAAAAGTATAGATGAACCTGAACGATGCTTTCTATGGACCCAAGTGACTCCTGTGTTTATTGCAACATATACATTTGTAATAAATACAATCTTAGTGTTTTCTTACACACCGTAGGCGTTAACACATTTCTTCCATTTTTGTAAGCATTACATGTTGTTGTAAAAGAATCTTCGACAGTTGTTACACAGATGTACAACGTGAACAACTCCTTGAAATGATGTAACAATCAGTAATGAGAGAGGAATATATACATACATCCTGGATTCCAAACCTACATTATATACATTATACTTACAGTATATACACACATACAGTTTATGTACATAGACTATCATAAATATTGAAAAATAGGTTTAGTTTTAATGGATTAATGTTTTATAAATAACATGTTACACTTATGACTGAAATATCATGGAAGACAGTAATGTCTAACTGAGGTGACAACAGTGGTTTAATACTGAAGCTGCTCTTTCAGGTTGTTTGTAATGTAGGTAACTTTAAGGAGACAGGTTTGGGAAAAAAAAAAAAAAAAAAAAATCCTATGTTGGAAATCAACCCAGCCAAGTGGAACTCAACTGTTGCAGGTGGAGTCAGTCATTGAATAAGAGAACACAATGGAAAATCTGCGAATTGCTACATTCGGAGAATTAAGTGACATGTATAATACGTTATGAGGTGTCATCACAAAAATCTTCCTCTCTGGCTGCGTAGTAACTTCTCATTTACACCTCCTTCCTCTTCTATGGTTACCGAGAGAAAGGCAGCTAGTTCTCACTTCCTTTTTTTTTTTTTTTTTTTTACATGATGGCAAGGGAAGTGTTTCATCCCTTGTGTGCTACAAATTGCTCAAAGGTAGACAACATTTTCATCCTCTTCCACCCTGCGATGTTTGCGGAGAGGAAGAAGAAAAGCTGCCAAAGTACTGAGGAGGCAGACGCTCAGCACTTCTGTGGAGATCAGGTAAGATGGGACACTTGGCCGTGGACGTGCAGTACCTGAGGCAGAGCAGTACCTAAGGAGCGTTCATCTGTGCTGACTCCAGGACCGTTAATCGCCAGTTGAGTGCCACCGAACTAATAATACAAACAACACAAGAGGAATCTAACTTCTCGTTACAGTTGTACACTACAGACTTAGTGACCAGTACTTACAGTCATGCATTAGTATCACTACAAAAAACCTGCAATTTTTTGTTCATAGTTTTTGAATGGCTGGGCAGAGATGGATATTACCTGCCGAAAAGCGACTATCATTTAGATCTCTTCCTGATTAATTCTACAAGAGCAAAAATGTCTCAGGCGCTGTTTAATCAATGGATTACAGGCCCTTACTTGTTCCCTCTGACACAACGACCAAATGGAACTGTGTAAATCAGATTTTTAAAGCATCATGTCAGATGAAGACAGCTGACCACATTGCCATGATTATTTCATTAATAATCTCTATCTAGGCTTTTGTACCCAATATTGTTGTGTTTGAGAACCTCTTAAAAGCCAAGTATGCTGTTATACAAGTGTTATTTCTCTTCAACCTGGGATAAGAATGAAAGAGTAAACATGCACTAGAAACAAAACAGCTAGTCACAACCATACAGCACCTGTTTCATCAGCTAGCTAGCTAGGGCTCATAAGAAACTTACCTAAGCAAACGAGTATGAGATGACTATCCAAGTCTATGAGGTTATCTTTAATACTACTATACAGTATAAATTGGAAGAGGAATCCCAGTTGCGTATGCGAAGAGAGTTTGTACCAAGCATGAAATACTGGTGCAGTTATTTTGTGGATTTGACTCAGAAACAGAATAGTCAAGTAATTCAAAATCCAATAATGGATGAGTAATTTGAGAAATACTGTACACTTTTTGAATATTATACAATTAGTAAACTACATTAGGACCTTTTTGTTTTCCTAGAGAGTGTTTCAAGACCGACTGGACAGAAAAAAAAACAACCCAAACAACCAACATTGCTACAACTGACAATGGACCTTATTAATAAAGGGAACTCCAGGAGGGAGTTTTATATTAATGGCATGAAATGCTCCAGTGCCATTCAGTTTATGTCTACAACAGGAAAACAAACAAAAAAGCAAACCCCCCCCAAACCCTGTTTTACCCAATTGCACTATTGAGTACCTCAAGAAGGGAAACGTCAATGCCATCTTTATGATTTCTAGATTAGCTACGTTTTTCTCAAATGTACCCGTTTCTAAAGGGTGGTTTCTTTAAAGCTTTAAAAATTCAGATTTCCACACCATTTTTTGGGGATCTAAGGTAACTGGAGTTACCTAAGTAAGTTGAAAAATGATTTTCAGGATTATTTCCACTCTACTTTGAAGTGAATTTCATGGGAGGTGTCCATCATTAGAGAATTTTGACTTGAATCGGTTCATTTTCTGGTTTGGTCATTAGAAGTACTTTTTACAATAAAATTTCTTCTAATTATGCCTCTACAGCAAGGCAAATTAGATTTAATTTAGGAGGCTGATTAAATATTTTTATGAGCTCTTCTATGTTATTCTTTCATTCCTTTTAGAAAAAATGTTTCTTAAAGTCAAAATAGTGCTTTTGAGGTCCATAAGAATTTTTGGTACAAAAAATAATAGTGTTTCTCTTTCTCTCTCTCATTGGTTATTTAAACACTTTGCTGTAAATTAAAGAGTTATTTCTCACATCAAATGGTTCCATTAGGCACATTCAAGTAAAATAACAAAATATCCAAGTAACAATGACGAAAGCCAAACATGGCTTGATAAAAGTCTACAGAGAGTTCTGTCCATTCTCTGGAATGGAATAAACTTGTCACTTCCTTCAGCCAGACACTCACGTGGTTTGATGTTAACATCCACTTTCATCATGTAGAACAGTTTCTTAAAGACAGAGTTCAGGTATTCTACAATCAGAAGAACCATCAACAAAGAATCTGCATTTTAAAGGAAGCTGAATAGCTCATTTTCGTTCTCAGGTGTCTGAGTGAACACTGGCATTTGAAGTGGAGTATTAGAGATTAAGCCAGGACAGTTAATGGCCATCAGATGGAACATTCTGGGTCCAGTCTAGAATAATCAGTGTCATACACCCAGTCATCACAAGTATACCACTTAGAAAGAAGAATGCAGCCTGAAAAAAAAGAAAACACAGAAGTAGTTCAGTTTCTGCCTCTATACCCATGAAGTCATGCCCATTTATGGCACAAGTGCCATTGCTCATGGAGGACAAAGTAAAGAAGAGAAGAGATCACAGTCAACAATAAGGAGCTAGGTATCTTTCCTATACTTGGAGTCCTTTTTCAAATAAAAAAAGCACATTTGTTTTCAGCATAGCAGACCTCACCCTCAGCTGAGAGAAATTAATGTAGCTGCTGATACCAGTCAGGCTCTGACCCTGCGCTGACTTGATTCTGACTCAGTATGTCGAAGATTCGATTCCGAGTCAGTATGTCTGAGATCAGTAAGAGCACCAAGATCAGTCAGGATGACCCAAATGATCGGTGGAGGTCAGCTTTTATGGGGTAAATTACATAAATAAGTCTTGAAGGAAAATGTAAAGGAGAATGACAAGACTTCTTTAGTAGAGCTGTTAAGGGTAATCTGTTGAGATCTGGTTCTTGCCAGCAACGGAATGACCCAACATTGTCGAGACTGGGGCTGAGGGGTGAGAGAAGTCACTGAAGTGAACTGAGCCTTGTGATGGCTATCTATCTCCTAGTTTCGAGAGCCTATGAACTCCCATGTGATAACTAAGATAACATTAAATGCCAATTCACTGACCACCTTCACTAGGACTTCAAAATTCTTAAACCATGAAGAAGGAAACTAAAGTTCTTGCTCTGAATTAGTAAGCAAGTGTAACTATTATGTATTTGTCTATACATACCCCAATCTTTTGCACTGACTTCATTGGTTCCTTCTTCACTAATTTGATATAGAAGGCAGAAGGAAGTATAAAGATCAGCATGGCAGCCGCAGATGCACCTGTATTTAAAAAGCATAGACATAAATATTCATAAATGGGTAAACATAATTTAATTAGATTGGAACTGCATTTTCTGAGATTTGAAAGACTACTTGAACTGACGTGAAAATGCTTACCGATGAATCCAAAGATGTCTCGAATAGTAGGGACAAAGATAACAAGCACGTTGGTAAATGCCAGAAGAGCAACTGTAATGGAACAGTGACGCCACCATCTGAACTCCTTCCCTGCCCACAAGAGCTGGGTAATGGAACTGCGGATCTATTGAAGAAAAAAAAAATAAATAAAACAACACAACAAACCAAAAACCCGTTAAGTCTTAATGGTGGAAGTCAGTGACTAACACCTGAATTAGACCTTCCCTCTGAAAGTATTTTAACATTATTTTCCTGCACACTTCAAAGTTTAGTAAAAGTTGAAAGACATAAAAGTAATTTTTAAAAATACACGCTTCCCGCACTTGAGACACAGCTCTGTGTTTCTGGTCTCTTTCTTTTTTCAGTGATTGAAATCTGCAAAGCACAGGCAGTACTGGAGAAAACACAAGGAAAAACATCTGTCTTTAACAAAAATAAACCCCAGGGATTTTTGTAACATCTAAGGATGCTGCTCAACAATATACACCCAAATGGCCAGAATTCATGTTCGCAACGTACTTAGAAAAACACACTGACTTTTCTAAGCTGGTAATACAATAGTGCAAGTACTTTTATGAAGGGGCAATCTGCTTCACTCCCCCAATTAAACCATACCAGGAAAACAATATAACTGAATATATTTGTATCTACTGCTTTGTTAATCTTGCCCATTTATCTAATTTATTTGAATTAGCACTATAGAGATATTTCATCAGGCTTATTGGAGTAAATCTCCTTTTTCAGTTGACAGAGAAATTCTGTAAGTTAAGAAATGGGAGTTGATAAATCAGTAAACGACTGGTGATGAAAATAAAAAATGGTAGTAAGATTAAAAAAAAAAAATTACTTACTGGGAAAATAACTACAGGTACAGTAAGGGTTACAGCCATAAGTACAGCGAGACGCACAATAAGAAGGAGGACATCAGCACCCAGGTAAGCAGAGTAGGTATGAAGCAGTTCTGGTTCAACTCTTCCTATAAAGAAAATAGTATTTTAATTAGATGATGTAGCTGACATACTTCTCAAACAACTGCTTGTGCTCTGAATCCTAAGTGAATTTTACAGTTACAACAATGTGAACTGAAAGCCTCAACAGCTTCTGTAAGCACGTCTCCATTTTACACAGGGATAACTTGGAGGCACTGAATCTGTTTTAATCCAATTTTAATCCTGTGCCTTGCACCTAATTCTACTACTGATCTTCTTTTGGGTGTGCGCTTATGAAAGTATTAAAAAAACCCCTACCAAACAAAGAGTATTTAAAACCCCCAGTAAATGCTTGCTTGCTCTAACTTAAAAATAATACTGTGGTTTTGCAGAAGGTAATTCATTTAAAATAAAGCAGAGAAGGTAATATTCACCATAAAATGTCAGGTATCCAAAGAGAGCAGCCAATAAATACATGAGGAACATGGCAAAAAAAGATACATAGGACACATTCATCATCCTTTTACGGCTTCGGCTATAAGAGAGAGAAACATTGTTAGCAATGAGAACATACTAGTTCATGCTACTTTTGTTTGTTTAGTGATATTACAGGCACATATCTAACATTTACCTTTTCAGTTCTTCATAGATAGGAAGAATTGCAGGATGGCAGACAAAGGAAAATGTTAGGATTGGGACAGCATAGACAGTCTGAAAAACAAAAGTATGTTTTTCTTAAGTATCTCAACAGACATTAGAAATTTAAAGACTTCATCAATAGATTTTTCAGATTCGCCTTAGGTATCAATTTAGATTTTGGTAAGGAGTAGCTGTTCTTTACAACTGAAACTTCGTCAAAAATTAAAACAACAATTTCATCCGCATGTTTTCATCATTTATCTTCTCCTGCAATCTACTTTTTAAAATGCTTTACTAACTTATTTGAATGGAACTTGAGAAATGCTGTGCTGAAGCATGAGGGGTGTGTTTATGGCCACTCATCTCAGGCAGGCACCTCAAGCTCCTCTCATTTCTGTGCGTTAGTCTACAGGAGGTAAACAATGCCCAACTCTACTGGAAAAGAACGTCTCAACACATCTCAAGTTTACAACGAGGCAACTACTTGAAGGAAAAATAACCTAATTCATCTGCTATGTGTTTAGTCTCTCAGTTATTTTCAACAGAAAGTCTGATTTTTAGTCAGTTACCTGTGAATTGAAGATGAAATATTTTGGCTTGCACACATCATCACTTGTTATATTTTCATCTACCAAAGGTGCCAGTGTCACATTTACTAACGTCATGTTCATGATGTCGCTGTCCATAGGACAGGGAATCTGAAACATCTTCCAAATGACCTAAAAATAAAGCCATGGATTTATTGTTACTTTGACTAATCCAGTATGTGAAACTTTTCAGAAACCATGTTTAATTTCAATCTGAAATGCAGTTTTACAAGATTATACTTACAACAATCAGAAAGAAGACCATGCAAAGTAAGGAAAAGCCACTGGTATAGCCCAAATATCCTGTGTTCAAGAAAGATAAAAAAATCTAAGGTACAATAAACAGAATCACCATTCATGTCATAACATTATGACAAAATACATTCTGTCAGTGATCTCTTTCGATTACCATTTTCTTAGTGTTACATAGAACAAGTTAATTATTCATTGACTTTCTGCTAATCTCAACCCAGATCTGAAAGTTCTCAAAGACGTATTAGGGTCTCTACATACAGTGAGTCTGTAATATTAAACTTCATAACTTACAAAAAAAACCCCACAACGTAACCCCCACACCAACAACTACATGAATTGTTTATTATATACTAAGAATGATTATAGGATTAATTATAATAGAATGCACTATGAGATAACCTAGCCTTTTTCTTTCTGTTTTTATTGATTCACTTCATTTGTAGAAAGTAGTAACCTGAGAAAGTAATTCACATCGAGACTGTCAGTTAGTAAGGTTCCACTACATGACTCGTTTTCCACAAACACTTCTGTAACTTAAGATACTTGTCTTGATTTTTTTTTTTCTTTTTCAAATATTATTTAAGTAGACTGACAGCAATTACCTAAACACTGATTAGTCTCAAGACACAAGTTTGGAGGCAGCTGTTAATTCACGTAGTCCTTCAAGACTCAAACATCGTATCAACCCACTTCCCCACAGTATTTTCAATGCATTTGTATTTTGATTGTACTCTACTGCTTACCTAAATTTTTCAGTAAGGACAGCGGAAGAATGAGGATGACAGACACCAGCAGCACTAAATAGTCACCATTAAGATACCATTCTCTGTAGAAAAAAGGTAATAGTTGTAACTAATCAAAGTATTTTAAAATTAAGACATATGCAATCTAGTCTTCACTCTTATCTTCTCTTACAACATACAGCTTCTTAAAAAAACCTGTCATACCCAATATCACAAAGGATTAGCATTCAACTTACTATATGGACCTAAGACCCTACAATACTTTCTTATCTCACCCCAAACCTGCATTGTGCCTTTCCTTTAGTGTCCTTTTCTAAAATGAATATGCATCTGAAAGTCAGAAGACAGGAAAGTAAATGACCGATCACAAAAAAGTCAACGGGGATCAATCATGGAAAAATAGTACTTGGTTTAAGTGTTGGTTCCCAACATTCCAGGTGTATTAGAATACTGCAGGGCCCCAGCAGGGTGGTGATTCACTTGTAATAGAAATAAATAAAATTCTGTTGGGTACCCCGTGGGAATTAAAGAAAAACAGGTAAGGGTTGGGGTTAAAGCAGTAGCTCAAGCCCACTGGCTGAGAAAACTCCAACAAGCACTGGGAGTCTCTTGGAGGCACGTTTAGTCCCTTTCAGTAGGGAAATTATGATAAGAACCTCAGAATTATTTTTTTCCCTTCAGATCATTTTTGCCATTTATTCCATAAGAAGCAGCAGCTATTTTTTTACAAAATATTTTGGAGTGTTAGAAAACTAACATCTTTCTTCGAAACATAGAAAACCAAAATTAGATCTGTGTAAATGCAATGTAATCTCAGTGAACTAACATAAAAACTGATCTTGAGTATTTAATCGTGGCGGGGTAACTGCTTTCTTCATCTGTCCTACAGGATCATCCTCTATGCTTTAAGCAATTAAAGTGACGCTAAGCTTTTATTCCCAAATATTAATACTTTATATCTTGTTATGGTATCATCTAACAGTATTTATTTTAAAATGGACTGTATGCTATTTAGGTAAACAAAGAAAAATTAATGACCTAATTGGAAATTTGTGCATTCAGACTCAATTGCTGAATTATAAGCCCATATCTGGTAGTGGAAATATGGAATAACTTTTAACAGACTTGCTCTGGATTTACGTAGTAAATGCAAAAACGATGTGCTCATCTTTAAGTTTTTCTGTGCTGAAGAGTAAAGAATGAGATTGCACAGCTTTAAAACACAGCTGAGTATTTTAAAAATTGCTAAATGAATTTTAATAATAGAGCTAGTATTTGAAACATTGTCACAGTATTCCAGAATATTTTCTTCTACAGTAAGCATTATTTTGGGACATTTAAACAGGTAAGTGCTTACATTTTAGGCATCAGGCTGCCAGAGTGGAATCCATGCCAATGGTAGCCACCCAGACTCCCCTAGGCAACGCATGGAGAGAGTCAGTTAAATGGAGTCCACAATTGCCAGAGCACTGAGAAAAGATTTACTTTAAATCAGCTACCTAGTACCAGCCAACAAGAAAACACTGAAGACAGAAATATCAATTTCTGAATTTTGGCTGCCAGATTTGCAGAGCAACAGCTGTATCCAGTGAGATTCGCAGCCTTTAACTTTCACTCTTGAACTGCAACCAATTTTGCATTCTTCTCTGAAGGTGGGACAGTTAAAAACACTTGCCTCCAAGCATCCTCGTAATACTGGCTACTCCAGGGACTTTCTTAAGTGGAAAATAAGGACTTGAATTCAGCCAAAGGAGGGAAATGAACCTTCCCAGGAAAGAATTTGTAAACATTACACTATTAAGTAAATATGGTGGGTGCATCCTTTGAGTACATTAAAAAAAAAAAAAAAAAAAAAAAAAAAAAAAAAGATGGCTAGCACCGTTGTCATGACAATATCTACCAGCAAGCTGTATGAACACCACCAAATGGCTTGAACCCCTTGGGGAACACAGGCAGAAAAATGCCTACCTTCTGAACTCAGGCTTAGGTGTAAGGTGGAGTCTTGAGCTGCTCAGCCCTCTCAAGACTGGGACACTTCAGGACAAGGCACAGAAGTACAACTCTGAAGAGTGAGATTTATAGCGCTTAACTCTATCCATCTGAAGTCAGGCATCTTGTTTTAGATAGCTGTTTTTACACACCCTCTCAGTATAGAGTAATATGGTAAATCGCTCTCTGGAGATGCCCAAAACAGGTGTGTAAGCCAGGTGCACTGAACTGACCACTACAGAGGATCACCTTTCTCCACCGATTATATGAAGACCAACGTAATGATAAAATTACAAGACCTAACTGTCGGATGGTATGGTTCGATAAAACGAACCCTGCCCAAGGCACCGACATTTAAAGCCAAGCAGGAAAGCCACTATAGAGTCAAGGTGTCTCCAGGGCTAAATGGCAACGTGTTCACCATTTTAGTCTTGGGCATATAAACTCTGGTTTAGTTCAATGTTTAGTCCCCATGTCTTTTTGAGAACTGCTCCTTAAGACATCCATTACATAACTGTACCTTAGCCTTACATTTAATCACTCCCCACAATATTAACACTAGAAAACCAAAAAAATTAGTCCAAACCAGTTGGAAAGCATTAAGAAAAACAAAACCAAAAACCAACCATAACCACATTTACCTTTCCTTATTGAGTATGTACTGACTGGTACATACATTAACACTTACCTGATGTTCTTTAGAGAACAGCTTTCTGTAATATGATGCGATACCTGTATTTTTCTACCCTTTTCCCAGGACAGGCTGGATCTAAATGAAGTGGAGCACTCAGGGAAAGGGCAAACTTACTGTATCTCTGTCTGAGTAAGAAGCTACCCTATGGTGTACCGAACGTGGTCTTCGTATAAAAATATATACAGTCTCCGTATTTTTCTCCTAATAGTTTCTCTGATGAGGAGTTCTAACACCTACCCTGTGGTCTCTTCGATGTTCATAAATGTCTTGATGACCAATGGTAACTCATATTTCACTATGAAGAGGTAGCTTGACATAGCTGTAGGTGAATAACATCATAGATCATTACAAATATAGAATATGCCACAAGATGCAAGAATCACATAACATGTTTCATAACTTCACTTGAACACAAGCTGTTAATGAACACATGTTGTGTGAAAAAAAAGTCTCCAAGAATAAGTAGGGAACAATTACTATTGACAGTACAGAGATTTTAAGATCTTGTCCTCACCTCCAATGTTCTGCATTGTAATTGATCCAGAAGCAGCAAGTTTTCCAGCCATACCAAATGCCTTCATGCCCAACTGTTCATACAATAAAGATCCTAAAAGAAAACAAAACAATCCATTGGAAGGGTGTGTTTCACAAAGATACCATATGAAACAAATACCATATATTCGTAACACAGTAATTCGCCATACCTCCTTCATTGGCAGTCTTCAAAAGGAGATGCACTGAATACAACGAAAATATTGAGACAAACAGCAGGAGTATCCTGGGGGAACAAAAAACACGCAAATTTTTAATAGCCATAAATGACTTACTGTAACCTTATTAAAGGCGGATCAAATGTAAAGATTAATCATATTAAAATAATATGTGAAAAAAACCTATAGCTTTTAAGGGCAGATAAAAGCATTCTGAAAACCCAATTAATGCCTAGTCTAGAAAGGATTTGATACTAAAATGCATTTCAGAGGCATACAGAGAAATTCTACTGTAGGATTAAACGATGCTTATACTCAGAGTAAAGTGGAATAAGCACCAACAAGTATCAGGCCCTTGTAACTGGCTACATTTTATATAAATAACAATGTATCAAAAGGAATGATTTTGTATCGTTGTAAGAAACTATTTCTCCTGTCTTCCTATCCTTGTTCAACAGCGTGTCATGCGTCTCTTCGCCATCGAGTTGTGACTAACTGTAGCTAAAGTGAAGATTATCTCTTGGTCTTAAATCAGCTTTTCAGATTAAACCCGTGTTATGTCTTTTTTATGTAAAGATGAAACTGCAAAAGCCTTAAAGAATTGACTGAAAATTCAGACGTACTGAGTTGTGTCTTCAAATGGAAATACAATTTATTATCACTAAAAGAAAAAAAACAACTTTCTTTGCTCAAAAGTTACTCTTTGTGTGTGCTTACATGCAAATCGCTAGCGGCTTGCTTATCTTCCCCACAGCTTTTACATGCAAGATGTATTATTTCCAGAAGCACATTTGCAACATCTAAAATTCGGATCTCTCAACAAGTCTCTCCCACAACAAATGCACTTCCTGGAGTGGCACACTAGGGGGGACTTCACAACTGCTGAAGAACACAGTGGAAAATTACAATACATTCAAGAAAGCCCTGGCCCTTCTTATACACCAATGCAAGCATTCTGCTCCACCGGAAGCCTAAAAATCAGCACATCTGCTCAAAAATGGCAAGCTCCATTTAGAGTTCCCAGAGTACTCTTTACATTTCGTGCCATTTTTAACTTTGGTGAAATTAGTAAACACAGCACAAAGAACTGGAAACAAGAACATCTGAGAAAAGCTTCACAGATCTATACAAGGGAACTTTTACTACTGTGCCAATTCAACACATGCATACAAATAAACCTCTGTATTTCTGACAGGTGGAGATTAAGCAGGATTTAATTCGGCCATCAAGTAGAAACCATACTGTGAGATGTGCAAGGGTTACATTTCCTTAGAACAGCGCAGATCCAGGACCCCTCACTCCTAACCTCAAATGGCTGCCTGCAGTGTTGACAACATCAGTCAGCAAACTCATCTCGAAGCTCACTCAGTTTCTGGCTTCCAGACCGTATCATTCATTTATTTAGTGCTGACACAAGTGACAAGTCACATGCAGCACTGACACAAGTGACTCCACACAGTCCTCGAAGAATTTACTGCCTTAATCAACTGCATCTGGATCTGAAGCTGTAACCTAGTCATTAAAGGATGTCTGTAATGCCCTTGGTGTCATCATAAATCGTCAGTATCATCAGTGATTGATTGCTTTCCTGCCTTGGAACTATACAAACTACACTCAGTTGTCAAAGGTAATGAGCTGGTTTATCTTTGAATCAGTACCAATGCAAAGATCTGAATGCAGTATCTGCAAATGAAAGGTAACCAAATGACCTCAGCACCCAATTGCAAATGACAGTTTTGAACATTCTTTTTTTCCCCAGAAAAAAGGACTCCCATTATATGTGAATCTGTTCAAATATTTAACCTTAAATTCTTTTTCCCTCTCCTCAGAGATGTTCTAATGTGCATTATGCTGATGATCCTGTATGTGCTGCAGAACATCTTTAGAGCATGAAGCTGACATGTAGAGAGATGAAGTGTCTATCTTTTCTGAATTTATGCTGCTACATTGCTGCTTCATTTAGCACCATCTAAGTAAGTGAAAGTCTTAGCAAAAATACAAGAAATCACCATAGATTTAAAGTAAAATCCTTTAGATCAAAAGTTTACACATCAGTAGCTTCCTCAGGAAACCTGAACACCACCCTGATACACCGGGAAACATCTGGAAGTAAATCTGACCTACAACCTTCTGGAAATCTGGCAACTGAGTAAGGCAAATTTCAAACTACACCTTACTCTTCGCTTGTTCTTGCGCATTCAGCACATTTATCTATGGCCCGGATAAAAATACAAAGTTCCTTTAAACATACCCATAGATTCCCATTTGCACTCAGTCACTGATATAACCACGTTGTGTGAGCTGAACTGCCTCCAATACATGAAAAATGTGCTTTCCCAAGACACTCAGAAGCACTGCACTTAATTGTTTCTTCATGCCATTTCTAATTACATTGCTACAGTCTTATCTTACACCTGAAAGCTTTTGCCAATATAGATGTACCAACAAAGATATGCTGGTTATCCCACATCTCTCCCTTGCAGGGAGACAGCAATTTTCATAGGTGTAGCTGAAACCAGTCCCCTAAATTGAGTAAAAGCACAGCTGTAAAAAGGATTTCTTTATTGGTGAAAGTATATCTTACCTCTATAGGCACAACTATGTCAGCTGAGGAAAGGGAGACGACGTCCCTGATCGGTAGGACTGGCCCATAGAGATTTTTAAGAGGCCAGACTTGCGAGAGACAAATAAAATAATCCTCTTCCACCTACATTCTTCTTCTACTCCCCTACAACCTGATCCTGTACTTTTTGTGCAATTAAGACTTCCACTAATTGAAAAGTTTCTGTTGTCGTTAATTTCAGTCAGTGAACTCTGAAGGGAAAAGCTAATACAGACTTCAGTCCGTTAAGTAGCACCTCTCTTTTCCACTTGGATAATGGAATTTTCCAAGGAAGTCTATCAGTTATTCATGGAGAAACTACCGCCAAGTAAAGGAAAATTCGCCATAAAATGTTTTGTGGGTTGCAGAACTTGCAATAAATCTGTTTAATTTTTGCAAGTCCTTCTGAATGTATCACAGTCTTGTAATTCAAAACAAACCATAAATCCTAAAATGCAATTCCGCACCTATGGCAATGACTGAGTATTTTGTAAAGGTCATATTCTTACATCAAGTACTTTTCCATTATTAATTAAACAGCAGAAAGTTTTTTTTTTGAAAGATACTTACACAAAAAGAGCAATTCCAGTGTTAGCCATGGCATAAGAAAGACCAAGGATGCCACTACCCACAATAGCATTGCTCAGATTAAATACTGACATTCCGAAGGAAGTAGTACCCGGATGCTGAGAAAAGGGAGACAGGTAATAATTAACAGAAAGTTACCACTTATTTCAGAATTAAAACAAACATAAACTTGTCAAGAAAGCATTTTATTATTTTTTTTTCATTTTTTGAAATGTCATTGCTATGTACTTACATACTGAGTTTCGTATTTCTTCTTTCCAAGATTAGAGTCGAGCAAGAAATTTTGATTTTCTGGATCAATATCTGCATAGTGGCTGCAAAAAACATTGCATCGTTAGCGACTGCCACGGGCGACCGGCACGCTCGCTGCCCGTTCGGCGTTCCCAATCCACTTCAAAGGCGAACGAGAAAAACCAAGGGAACGACCCCAAAAGCACCCCCCGCCCCCCTGCCGTTCTGCCCGAGGCACAAAGCAGCGCGCGTTTACGTCCGCAGTCAGTTCCGTGTTTCGGTAACGCGTGTCACGCTGCCTTAACCGAGGGCCGAAGCGGGCGGCGGAGCCCCCTCACCTCTTCATGGCGGCCGGCTTGGTGGGGTAGGGGTAGCTGAAGTCGTTGCTGTTGGAG